>VZRN01002386.1:926137-948727 GCA_013397935.1 Dasyornis broadbenti | reverse complement strand
TTTTTTTTTTTAAACGGTGCAAATGCTTCTTATGTCTGTGATGATTTACTGGCAATTGGATTTTTAAAAATATTTACTGACTATGAAAAGAACACTAAAATATGCTGATAGTCAGTTGTAGAGACTGTGTGTGACTTCATTTTACCTGTGACAGACTGGGCTTTTAGAATACTTTACTCAATTTCCTGTTAGTCTTGGCAGCTCTGAGGCTTCTGCCATCACAAAAGGACTTCAGTTTTTCTGAAGCATTCAATGTCCTAGATGTTGACTTTTTAAAATATTGTCTCTCTGGAAAGCAGCAGAAGCATCTGTCATTTGAATGGTTGTTCTTTCACCATGGTTTCCCCTTCTTTTCTTCTGTGTTGGAGTCATATTTGAACAGTTTTGATTCAAAGGATCTGTGTAACCATCTTGTGACTCTCCCTATTCTGGCATTAATGCTGGCATTGATGACTCTTTACAGCAAGAGCTTGCTTGAAGTTCCTTTCATTGACATCTGATTCATTACAGATACAATAATATTTTGCTGGCTCATGCTTAAAAGTTCTAATGAAACAAATTCCTTACTCTCTTTCCTCTAATTCTATCCCACTATTCTATCTCTATTTTTCGTCTTCCCCCACACCCCTATAATTTACTTCTGGATGAACAAGCGCATGGATGAACACATGCACAGGTGCAGTCTCCCTGTAAATAATACTCTACCACCCTTTTGGGTTTTGACAGATTTCTGCCTCTTTGGTGGCTCTGTCAGCATCACAGCTCCAGTCAGACTTGCTCTTCACTGGAATCGTAATGGGCCATTTTAGGCTCATGATGAAGAGTAAGACAAACAGGCAAATGGCTGTAAGCATGCAAGCTTGAAGGGGTTTCACTGCCAGCTCATTATAGCTCCACTAATGAGATTTTCATCCAATTTGTGGGATAGCAGAGCTCAACTCAAAAGAGGGACAGAGCTACCAATACAGTGGGATTAGTATGCCTTATTAAAAAAAAAATAACCTTTGTTAAATCAGGACTCAGTGTTTAGGGCAGTGACCTTATACACTGGCACAATACACAAACAATTGCTGGATTATTTACATCATCAGCTTGGCATAATTGCTGGAGTGATGTAAAACTCATACAATTCACTTAGGCAGTAACAAACACATACTTTATGTACAATTTACAGTAAAGCGCAGTTAGTAAGATTTTTGCTAGGAAGTAAAAATGAATGTTGTTAGTGAAATGCTTTTACAGTGGATCTTAGCATGCATAAAGTAAATGGCAAAAAGAAACAGAAATCCTGTGACACTAAGATAGAAAACTGTGAGGAAATATAAAGGCATTCCCTAATTCTGTGGTTGCACATAAGGAAGTGAAAGTCAAAAGAAAGTAAGCAGGATCTAGAAATTTAGCAAAAGTTTCTTCTTAAGTTACCCGGAGATCTGCCATTTGCACTCTATGGTTACCAGCCTTCAAGTCTCAAATTAATTGGTATTTATTACTTGCTTAGGTATAATGATTTCTTTTGATTAATCCAATCCCTATGTAAACCCCCTTGAAACACAGACCTACCTCTTCAAATTCTAAACTCAGTAATAAAAGGTCTTCATTATTCAAGTATGCAGTCATTATATATTTCAATAGGCCTTTTATATCGACAGATCTAGCATGTAGCCTAGCTGAAAATAGTTACAAATTTGTTTCATATCTACCAGAAGTAGATTTTAGTTCCCTAAACTGTATTGCCTTTCCCATCACCACAAAGGATGTAGATGTAGCTCTCTGTGTTCTGAGGGCCTCACTATCCTGGACTTCTGGAAGTAGCAAGTAATATTCAAATTAAGAACTAACATTTGTCCTCTCTGAACATTGCTCTGTCTCCATGGAGGCAGATATTTCTGTCTAAATCCACGTGATTTTTTTTTTTTTTTTTTTAAACTGCAAAGCACTGTAACAGGATTTTTTTTCACAGTAGCAAAACCTCAGTTCTGTAACCAAATGGAGTCAGCCTGGTTTAATCAGGCTATCAATCACCCTGCAGAAACTAGAGGGGAGGCAAATAATTTTTTCCATCTCCTGCAAGGCACAGAATACACCATCAAAATGTCTCAGTGTTGCAGTGGATCAAATTTGGCATGGGACTTCCACCAGAAGGTAGAAATATCAGGCTCTGCTAACTTAGAACATTGCAAGTAATTTCAAAGCCGTGCTGGGAAAAGGGAAAGCTACATTTGGGGACCTTCTCAAAAATGCTAGAGGGTAGAAAGATCATTAGAAGATGCTATCAGACTGCTGATCAATCAGCCATCAGCCGATATTTATTGCAACAGGCTGAGGCTCAAAGCACCTGCTGCTCTTGTAAGGCAGGTTCTCAAAGCTGCACACACCTGCCTCAGTCTGTTGGTTTTCACTCAGGGCACACCACCAAGACCAGCTTCCAGCTGAAGTGTCCTGGTAAGCACCAGACTCAGCAAGGAATCCTCTGTGCTGTGGACCCTCAGGGCAACAGGAGAGCTGTGCAGCGCTGGCTCAAGCAGCGTTCCCATGCACAAACTATGGCCTGCTCTGCAATTACAGCTTCATCTTTAGATTCTTTAGAGCTGAGCACGCTACACCAGAGATCTAATAACCCTCATAAACAGCAGAAATTGAAGACTTTATTAAAATGTCGGTGTTCTCAAGTGCTTTATTGGCATAAACTGAAACAATTCTAGACTGATATCTAAAATAAAATGGTTTAACTGCAGACAAATCTCACAGGAGCTGCCTGTGTCAGTGGCCTTTTCCTCAGGGCAAACCACTATCTAACTTATTGTTTAACCCACAGATATAGTGGGAGATACACTGCATATCATAACTTGTCTATTTGAAAGCCTCATTAGTTGTATTTCTACCCTGGTGGGGCTCTCCGCTTGCCTAAGTCAGCTATTGATATGTTCTGGCATAATGATACTCAAAGGAAATTGGAGGAATGTGCTGTTTCTTCAGGAGTCTGAAAGTAGCTCTAACATTTTTGTACAGATAAATGCAACAGTTTTATAGTTTGATGAGGAAAGAAACCACCACAATCTGCTTTGGCAGCATGTTCACTGTGATTTCTGCAGTGTGTGAACACAGCAAGTAGAGTGACAGGGTTTGGGGGATTTCTCAGCCAAGCAGCATAAGTCAGAAACAAGTTCAACTCTGGTGAAAATTTTTCTTAGTCTTTAATTATAATTTCTTTGTATATTTGTAAAATCTACTTGCTATAGGGCAAGTGTTAATATATACCTGGGTTTTATAAAGTTAGTTTTTTCTCATGTGTTTATTAAGTGTTTTTCATCTCAACATAAATGAGACGGGAGCTTTGGCATGTTCCTTGTGGAGTCCAAAGAGAAAGGAATGATTTACAATGGCTTTATGTGTATGTTGCTTAGGAATTGCAGTCTAAGAACTCTCATGATAAAAATATTCAGACATGGAAAGCCTCCTGATTCTACAGCATGTCAGAATATTTCCCACTAAGTACTTATGCCAGTAGATACTTCAGGAGTTTGATTTGATTAATAGTCTCAAAACTATTTTGGATCAATGCACTTCAGACACCGTTGCTATCCTGTTTTCCAACAGTACATTATAGAAGGAAGCCATGCAGAATGTAGGTATACAAATTAAGAAAAACTTTGAGGGAATTCATGCTTTCTCAGGGAATTACATTAATATCCATGCACCTTCCAGAAAACATAGTCCAATAACTCATTTTTAAAATGTCCTGTTTTTCATAGAACCTTGTGGTAGGAGACTCAGCCATAGCTGGTAAATATGAAGTAATTTCAGACCATAGCTTTTTAAATAGTGTCCAAAGAAAGACACTCTGTTGCAAGGCACCCCTTAAGGAACAGAGTTACAGTTAGAGTTAAGTTACAGTGACTAACTCTATTTCACCTGAATTTGTTCATGTCTTTTCCTGGGCTCAAACCAGAGGCAGTGCAGAAAATAGGGCTCTAATTTGCCTCTATGAGCTACGATTGTTACATTGCTTGATTCATATGAAATGTAAAGGACAAACATCGCAGTGGAAATCTCTTCTGCCAAGGACATTCTGCTTTAGTTTTCATATCATTGTTCCTGAAGGAAGGGAGTTTTCCAATAAATGAACCTAAGGTATAGGAATTAGCTTTAAATCAAGTGTCTTCCTGCTGTAGGAACTAGGTTTTTAAGTGCCTTCCTGCAAACAAAGAATTTGCTCTATGACTACAAAATTAAGGACAAAAAGTTCTTAGAGTTCTAACTCACATGCATGTGGTAAAATAAGCCTATAAACTGCTTGTCAACTTGTCAACAGACTATGAAAAAAAGCCTTTAAAATAAGTATAGTTTCCTTCTTTTCTCTACACCTGCTTTATGGACATTTTTTACTTTCAGCTCTTGCACATAAATACCTTACTTGTTTTTGCATTAGTATGGCTTGTGTCATGACTGATTCTGGCTCAGCTAGCTGACAGCAGGGTCCCTGTCTCTTTGGATGTATTACTCCTTCAACCCAGGGTTGAAAATCTCTCTCATGGGGCCCAGAGCCCCAATACAGAGCTATGGAAATGAGCTGAAAAGCTCCATCTGCTGCTCGGGAGGGGCTGGGGAACTCTGCTGGGAAAGGAGGTGCCTGTGCTGGGAAGGGAAGGTGGCCTGGGTGTGCCCAGGCACCAGGCAGCAGCCTGGATGGGGGCTGCTGAACTGTTACTGGGTGCATTATCAGAGCCAGGCTCACTAAAGAGCACATTGCAGTCTGGTCTTCTAATTAAACACCAGAATCTAAGAATTAAGGAGTCGGTTCCTTATTCTACAACAGGGTTCCTGTGTGACCATGCTAATAATACTCTTTTTTTCCTGGAATAAGAACTGTTTTAAGGTTATGTCACACTGCAGACAGCAGTGCATTAGAGAGATAACTGAGCCATATTTAAGGAAAGGGAAACTACTGCCTATCATACCATGAGCCTGTACACAAACATACCTATACTGCTTCTGCTAGCTGGGCTATCTTAGACATGTTTGCACTGTACTGCAGTTTCCACTAAAACCTTGTCCTTAGTATGGTAACATCTACCACAGAAAAATAAATCCCAGACCAAGATGGGGCTTGCAGTTACGAGCATTGAACAACTGCTGAGATGTACAATGGCAGATTCCTGAGTGTACTTCTAATTTAGGCACCATTGACTGTACCAGGCAGTGACACTTCCGACTCATGGCAGAGCCATACTTCTTCTCCCTGGTTTCAGTGATTCTACTTGTTTTAGACTGAGCTACTGCTCAGTAGTTATCATGGTCACAGTTTGGCCAGTTAAGGGAAACAAAAACTTTTGGAAATGTAAATGAAATTTTTAATTTCTAGCTTTCTTCATTTGTATCTCATTTATCTGACTCTAACCAGACATCTTCAGTGTGCTATAGTTTTT
The DNA here is from genome assembly GCA_013397935.1 of Dasyornis broadbenti. NCBI lineage: Eukaryota > Metazoa > Chordata > Aves > Passeriformes > Dasyornithidae > Dasyornis > Dasyornis broadbenti. The sequence goes on along the minus strand of VZRN01002386.1, from coordinate 943,301 downwards.
GGGAAGTGTGCACAGAACTGTATTTTAGAAGTTGCCTAGGGCTGAGATAGGGACAGATGATGGAATGTTGAGACCTCTGAAAAACAAGCAAGAACACAAATAAAATATAGTAGAGGTCTGCAGTTGTGGAACAGTCACAAAAATATCCTTGCACTTAATCAGCACTTAAATAGTTAACAGTTGTGGCACTCCTATTATCTTTAAGTTTCACAATGGACAACCAAACTGAATGAACCAGTTTGGTTACATCTCTGTTACAGATAAAATTTCAGGCTCCCTGAAGATTCAGAAAAGAGTGTTTTTATCATCTCGTACCTGGTGCACATTTTAAAAGATCACAGTGATGAACATATGGTAGCTGTTTTCATTTTTTATAGTTTTTTGATACAACATCAAGGAGATGATTCTGCAGCCAGTGATAACTATGAAGAGAAAATCCTGGGGGTTTGGTTTTAAACATAAAACAATGCAATAATCCCTATCAGCTTGGTGACTACAAAAATCTAGGTTAACCAGACCCACACATCCCAACCAGTACTAATTGTGTGCTCTTAGTTTGTAGGCTTTAGTGGGTTTTATTTTCCAAAACCTGACATCTCTGACTGTAGCTATGTCAAGTGCTGAATCCTTTCAAGTGAATGGCATGGACAAAGCTTTACTGCTCTGTAAGAAGTTGCCTAGAAACCATCTATACCATGGTTGAATCATAGCTTCAATTTGTCACTTTCATTATGGACTTCAGGGACTTCAGGGAATGATCAAGCCCAGAAGCAGAATTGTTTCTCTTTTCGCTTGTGAGATTCTTATCTTGAGTGTTGGAGGTGATAAAGGAATCCAGAGAGGCCAGGGTGGTCATGATGGAGCTAAAGGACTTAATCTAGTGATATTATACATATGTTGTCAATCTACTCACATCCTCTGTCTTCTTAACCTCCTCATGCAGTCATATATAAAGAAGTTATGTTGGGAAATCCAAGAGGATTTTTGCAGATCTTTACCTATCTTAGCCAACAACACATACTTCATCCTGGCTCTTGCCATGTAACAGCAAATCTGCCCAGTCATATGGCCAAGATAGACATCCTGGCTCACTTGTAAAGGAAATGTAATTTCTTCTAAGCTCCTTCTCCCACATACGTCTGGACCAGATGATCATTTCAGGTCTATTCAAACCTGGGCTTTTCTATATTTCTATTTCATTAAACTTCCCCTGCAGAGTCTCATTTCCCAAGCTTTGTTGTTGTTTTTAGTTTTCATGCTCAATTTGTAGAGAATTCAGTGTCATCGTAGAGAATGCTCAGTATAGGCCACCTCTGCTTTTACCTCAGAAGATTTCCTTCTTTGTGTAGCATTCACTCTCTGAGAATAATCTTTCTGGACTCAAGAAATGGTGATCAGGCCTTTTTCAATGTAGTGTTTCAGCTAGGAATGTCCTGGTATTCAAGCACTACCTTGCAGAAGGTTGTCGTTTCATATTGTCTGTGGAGCTGTCTCTCCATGCAGGACACCATCTCAGAGCTTGCACAGGAACTGATGCTCACTCTACTGTTGGTGTCACCGTGGTTTTGATGGTTCATGCCCCCTTGTGCGTCGTATTCCGAGGAGGTTTGAGCTCGGTCCCACACATAAGGAGGCCATTGTAATCCTCTTGTGGATTCCACCACAAACAAGTTTCAGATATTTATTTGGTATTCTACTATGCCGAACAAAGTGTTAAGCAGTGACTAGATGAAATAATTTCAGCCTCTGAAGTCTTAGCAGCTAATGTTTTCCAAAACATATTTCTCAGCCACAATGAAAAAGCATTATTGTTGACTTTTAGGATAATTCACCTGGCCAATGTATTTAAACTCCACGTCTGAGCCAGTCAGACTATCTTTAGATTCAGTGGAGTGCAACTGGCAGCCAGTTCACGTCATCTAAAGTAGACATCTAAACTAACATTCCTAAGATCCTGGTTTTTTCCACTAAATGAAAGACATTCAACTGTGGGCAAGTCAGGTGTGGGGTTATTTTTACTGTGTATCCCCCAATATAAGGTGTTAAGGGAAAATAAAGGCTATGGAATGATTTTATAAACATTTGTTGTGAGGAACATAAAAAAAGGCAGAGGATATTAATGGGATAGTTCTGTCCTAGCAATAGATAAAGATAAGAGAATATAAAGAATGTAAACTAGGACTGTTTCTTAATATAAAACAATGATGGGCAGAAAGGGTGAAAAACAATGCAACAAAATGTTCACTGACATAGCATCATTCAGAATAACCAGCACAAATATAAGGAGGAGCACCACACAAGTGTGTGTGAATGGGCATCCAAAGAAAGTCAGTTCATTGCCAAAAATGGCTAAAGACAGAAATAACGTATAAGGTTGAATAAAGACTAGGATAGACAATTACCCTGGCAAGTTATACCAGATCATTGCATAAACAAGCAGCTCATTCTCAGCTGGAAATGTGTTCAGTTGTGGTTCTCCTATCTGGAAGACGGTAGAGAAGAGATTTACCGGCAGCTGGTTGCTATGGTTAGAGTCATGAGAGAACTAATTTAAAATTTTTCTGAAAAAAATATGTTTGGCTGTTCTAGAATAAGTAAAACATTAGTGTCAAGTCATTAAAACAGTATGTAATAAGGGATAGTGGGTTTTGCGAGCTTGCTCGTGTTTCATTCATGCTTCTAGGCAACAGACAAAATTTTCTGACTAAAGAACTGTGCATAATGGGAAAACAGGGTTGTGAGGAGACTACCTTATATTCCCCCTGCTGTGGCAGAGATCTAACTTGCAGTATATGAGTGTTTGGTTTACCTGAGATGAAAAAACATCAACTGAGATTGCATAAGTTTCTTCATGCGGGTGATCCATTGCTTAAATATCTCAGTTGCAAAGTCATGTCTAATATATAACTCAACATTTTTACAGAAAGAGTTCCAATTATTTCTGAACCTACCTATAGTCAAGAAGTAATTTTGGTCTTTTAGTAACAAACTTTTACATATTGAAAGGCTGCTACCATGTCTGTCTTCCAGTCTATTTTGTCCTAGACTAAACAAACCAAATTCTTTCAACCTTCCTTCATAGACCGTGCTTTCTAAACCTCTAATCACTCTTGTCACTCTGTCCTGGACTCTCACCAAGCTCAGTTTTTCTTAAAGCATGGTGCCCAAATCTGGATAAAATATTCCACCAGTAGTAGATAGACTGGAATAATTACCTCCCAAATCTCTCATCCAACAATCCTTTCTCTGCATCTTGGACTAAGATTTTCCTTTTGAAACAACATCATATTTCTGCCTCACATCCAGTCTGTGGTGCTGAAGTTATTTTCTGCAATACATCATTCTTTCTTGTTGCTGTCCATTTTGCGGTTTTGTGTTTGACTTCTCCTTTCTGTGTGTATCACTTTATACTTTTTTTCTCCTTGGGTTTAATCTCATTAATTGCAGATTTCAAGTTTTATTTTATTTTATTCTTCAAAGTGTCTGTAATTCTCCCTCCCAGTTTTTACATTCACCAATTATACTTTCCGGTTCTTAATCCAGGTCATAAAAAATATTTGCATGGTTCAATTTGACTTCTAGTTGTATAGAGTTCTATTGATGCATTCTCTTTGAGTATTGTTTTCTGACCAATTGTTCATCTAAACTGTAATTATTTAATTGAGTTCATATAGAATTTTCTTGGGAATGTAATATGACAGCATAAAAATCTTTACAAACAGCAAGATAAATCATCATTATCTTTTTCCAGTTTATTCCAGACACTTTGACAAAGAAAGAAAATAGATAGATTTTTACCTGGAGAAAACCATGCTTATCTTCTACATGCTTACGTTTTATTGGCTAATAATTAGACACAAGATTAAAAAGAAAAAAAAGTGTACGGTGTGCTATGTAGTTTTTGTAAGGGTTTTTTTTTTTCCCCATTTTTATGTTTAAGTACTTTGTTTTCCATTCCTTGGTCTTGTGAATCTCCTCCACATTGCAGGAGTTCCTAAACATAGTAATTTACTGGATTGTTTTGACTGGTTTGTTGAAAAGTCTAGGAAAATACACCTCATTTGTTAAAGTATTATCTGGCTTTTTTTCCCTTTCCTTCCCTTCCCTTCCCTTCCCTTCCCTTCCCTTCCCTTCCCTTCCCTTCCCTTCCCTTCCCTTCCCTTCCCTTCCCTTCCCTTCCCTTCCCTTCCCTTCCCTTCCCTTCCCTTCCCTTCCCTTCCCTTCCCTTCCCTTCCCTTCCCTTCCCTTCCCTTCCTTTCCTTTCCTTTTCATCTTTTTTATTATTATTTTTTGATTGCATTAAAGATTTTCAGTGTTGGCTGTGAATTGCTTATGTTTCACAACTATTTACTGCTATGACTTTAATCTTGTCTCTCTTATGAATGGCCAGTTCTTTTGAACTGCATTTTTCTTCACAGAATTCTTTCCCAAGGAACTTACCTAACCATAGTTTGCTGACATTTTCCTTTTCAAAGTTTATTGTGACTACTTTCCCGTTCTTTTTCCTTTCGCTGGAATCAGGACCTTCTCATTTCATAAACCTTCTGTCCACAAATTTGCAAAGTCTCTTCCAGGTAAGTCAAATATCTATTGACTGTATCCAATTTCTTCTATTTTTCTTCTGAAATAAAAGCTCTTTCCCCAACAGAGTCCAAAAGAGAAAGAATTATATGAATAATAGGCACTGGTTGATCTATTTTTTTTTTTTTCCAAGTGCCGCAGAAAGTAAAAAATAGTGGTATTGAAATTTGGTTAGTTTCAAGTAATGGAAATATGCTTTTTTGCCCCAAAATAAACACATTGTAGTACTCACTGCTGCTAGATATTGTGAAAGAAAGGAGTCAAATTCACAGGAGGATTAGATTTAAAAAATATGAATGATATAAAATATTGGGCTTCGGGGAAAAATTCAACCAATGTAATGTATTAGAGTAAGTAATTTGAAAACATCCTGTTCCTTTTTTTCCGTTTTTCCCCTTTTTCTTCCTGAAATGTCTGGGCTTAGCCACTGTCAAGATAAGAAAAGTGAACTCCTAAGCTGATCCAGTTCTTCTACTCCCATGGATAACCTTGGCATTTAGCTTGTCTGCAAATTCTTTCTAGTCTAAACACCAGTAAGTAAATTCAAACATAAATAAAAAAACATTGGCAGGCCAAAAAAGAATTTGAGGAAAAACTTTCTAACAGCATAAAAAGGTAACAGTAAAGACATCTTTAGACACATTAAAAAAACAGATGTCTGACAGGGAATCTGTAGAGCTGATAGATGGTAAAGGTGCAAAAGGGAAGCTCGATGAAAATAAAACTTTAGCAGTTAGAAAACCTCAGAGAATTCTTTGCATTAATGTTCTTTCTTGGGGAGCATAAAGGGAGAACAACACTTGCCTCTTTCTATGAAAAGGTCAAGTTAGAAGAACTGTCTCAAACAAAAGTGTAAATTAAAGAGCTTTTAGAGCCTATTGCTAAAATTAACAAGAACAAATTCTAGAACCAGGCAGTATTCACTCAAGAGCTCGGAAAGATCTCAGTATGTTGCTGGACTCTGGTCTGATACTCACTGCTTGGCTCTGGCTCAGTCTCGGCGGCACGAGAACAGGTAAATGTGACTTTCATTTCTAAAAAGAGCTCCAGGAGACTCTCTTGACACCATGGATCAGGAAGTCTCATATCTGGACCAGAAAAGCTGGTAGTAACAGACATGAGCTAATCTCTGAGTATAAAGGAGGGGAAACAAAGAATGGGGTTACGCTGACAGTGGACAAAGGTTACAAAAAGGTACTCATGTATCTTTGTGCTGATGCAATTGAGTTTCAATGAATCCAAAGTAAGGTATACTGGGAAAATAATCCTAAAGGTACATGAAATAGCAGTAATATAATAACAGATAGCTTCTACCCTACAAAACGAGATTCTAGAGATGGTTTGGCTATTTTTTTTTTTTNATTCTAGAGATGGTTTTGTTTTTTTTTTTTTTTTTTTTTTTTGCAAACCTCAGGCCAGTGCTGTACTGCAACCACTAAGTGCTGACAGGATGTTAAAGAGCTGTTACATGGGCAGCCTCTGTCTCCGGAAATCCCTAATCCATGATGAGAGTAACACAATATTCCAGGAAAAATACTGCTCTCTTCTTGCCCTGGGTTTCTTTGCTTGCTTTGGGTTTTTTTTTTTTTTTTTTTTTTGAGTCTGCTACTGGCAACTCTTGGACATGGGACAACAGGCTAGATGGACGTTTCATCGTGTCCAGTACAAACATTCTAATGTCCACATGAATTATCACTGGATTTGCAGGTTAGCCCCAAATTCACACTGAAGAAGCAGCCACCAAATTCCCCAAATCATACAGTGATGTATTCCCCGCTGGAACCTTTTCTGGTTTTGGTTGAATATTTCTTGAGTTACCTGAAAATTTATGGCCAGATTTTTAAAACTGCACATAAACACGTTTTTTTAATCAGCTAATGCAGCAGATAAATTCATGTTTAGGCACCTAAAACTAGAGATAAAAACATGCTTAGGTGCCTAAATACCTTTAAAATATTGCCCTACACATCTTTGAAGATGATGCCAAGACTTCTGTGGACATCATTAACATAGGGCTGAACTTCAAACATATTCAGCAGGATTCAGATAATGTACAGGGCCCATCTTGGCACGAGCTCCTCTTAAAGGTTAAGAACTATAAAAGGAAATTCTCCTACAAAGATGGAGTGTACAAAGAAACTTTTGGGAAATAGAAAGTTCTGGTTCGCCCTCCTTTATCTTGATGAATAACATAGAAGTAATGAAAAACAAGGAGAGACAGATAAGGAAACAGAGATAAGAAAATAGATAAGAAAAGAACGCCAAAGTTTTTAATATTTAGTGCTGTTAGAAAGCAATATGCCAACTTGGGAAGTGAAAAGATTATAAGTTTCAAAAAGAGCATCTTGGATTTAATTTTTTTTAACATGATAGAAGCACCTGAAGAACTTCTCACATAAATGAAAGAGTTTTAACCTACACAGGCCAGCCTCTACAGAAGAAAACTTGGATGTCTCCCTTTTTAGGAAAAAGATAACACAGAAGATAAGAAATAAAACGTAATAATACTGTCTTGCAGATCTGAATTGAAACAGACTTTGAGAAAAAAAAAGTTGACATGGCCAAATTCTCTCCTTTTTTTTTTAAGATACATGCCCTTTTCGAGCACAGCATTGATACTAAACCATATTTCAATTAATTTGTTTGCAGTGAATACTAATTTATGGCAAAAAAGTCCAATGTCTTCCTGGGATCCAGTTTCATTCTGCATTATGAAAAGGGATTACATCGCTTACTGCAGACTGTGGTATTCTGACAATAATTTTACTAATTAGTCTCTGACTTTGGTCTTGAGTCAGGATGATTGATGACCAAATGATTTTTAGGAGTATTTCTGCTTCCTACATCTTGCTGTGAAATTGTTATGATGAATAGCTCCACGCCTATGGCTCTGAAATCTGCAGCAAATTTACTTTTTAACATTTCAGTAATAGCTATTTACAAATATTATTATTTTTCTGGTGGACTAAGTCTGGTCTGTGATTGTGTTCTTTCACTTTTGACTTGCACTTTTTGTTGCTATTTATGACTGAGAAAATCGTGTTCTATTGTACTGAAGTAGAAACATTCCTCATGTAAACTATGAAGGTGTAAATGAATTCACATGGGGTTCAGACAATAAAATACATTGAACATGAATTGTTCCAGATGATGAAGATTTTTCTTGCATTAAAAGTCAGCAAATATACTTCTCCAGAGAGCATGCTGGTGATGGATAATATCCTGATAAAATGGGCTAAAACAACACCAGGAGGAACTAAGGTATCTCTCTGTAAATCAGAATTTGCTAATAAACCTGAATAACATGGAAGATTTGTACAAGTCAAATCAAGAGAAATCACAATATGCAGTGGTAGTTAATGTAGTCAAACATTTCCACAGCTACACTTCTGTATATATTTGACTGACTAAAAGCAATTCTGCTGCTATGACTTCCATGATATTGAAGCTGGGTTTTATTTTGCATTTTATTAGTCTTAAAGCAGCTACGTAGTTGCAGTTAAATAATGATTATCAGTTCCATGTTATTACACTGAGCAAAATATATTGTGATAATTGTAATGGACTTTTGATGTTATTTTGCTTATCAGCTGCACCATTTTAGTAGTTTTCCACATCTGCATGTGTGACACTAGTTATGCTCTGGAAGTGTTAATTAAAGAGAATTTAGAATAATATACAATCTCCATAGCATGAACTAAATATCACACAAGATATTTAGCTATGAACTATCTTCATTTCACATTTCTTTACACAATGATGACCTCAGTCATATATTCAAATAAAATTTAGTTCATATTCATTTTCAATTTCTAATAAAAGAGTTAATTCCTTTGTCTCTTTGTCAATGCTGATTTTATTAACCTCAATTTTCAAAAATACTTGTTAAATAGTCAGCAGTTTTCATGAGGTTATGTAAATGAAAAACAAACACAATGCTTCCTTATATTCCAGACTGGAAAATAGTACAGTATCTCAGAGCCCACCACTGGAAAATGTTTTCCCTGAGTTCCTCACTTGAGTTTTTTCCCCAGTTTTTTATATAATTTAATTAAGAGGAGTGCCAAAGTTAAAATATAGTGTTTATTTAATAAGGTTGCTCGGCCTCAGGAGAGAATCTAAACAGATTTGGTACTTTAATACCTGGGTGAAATTCATTCTTGGCTTAACTCTTGATAGATACACCTAGGGAAGAGTTTTGTCCTTTTATTTTGCAGAAATATATTGCACTGATTTATCCCTTTATTCAGTTTGGCTTCTTCCAAGACTTAGAAAGATGTAGCAATATTATGGACTATCACTTTAAATCCCATTCCACTCAAAAATCCTTTGAGTAAAGTAAGGCAACTAAATTTAAAGTTTAAAATAAGACAATCCTTGCAGTAAAAATCAGCCACTTATCAGTATACTTCCATGCAGCTCATTCGGAATTCAGAATTTGGAACACAAATTTAGAATATTGAACATGGCATTATTCATTACCTGGCACACAGTCATTCAAGGCAGTTAGCCAAACAAGCTATCTCTCTACTTACAGGTGAAACAACGTTTTTGAGAATCTTAAAAATTTGAAAACATTCATAAATCAAAATATGAGGGTTTCTAAGAGGGAAGCTAACATCATGCCAATTTTAAGTATACTGGATAGGGAAACAAGTCAGCAGTTTAAAAGGATTCTCTGACAGGTACTTTCACTTATTCAGACAATATCAATTAGTGTCTGCAGAGCGGACTTACCCACAAAGATATTTCAATTGGTGTGTTTTCCAGATGCAGAGAGACTCTATTTTCCCTCTCTTTGTTTTATACTGCATCGAAAAGAACAATTAATAGTGAAGGTTAGGACATGAATCGGGGTATAGAATTGGAGTTTAAACATAAGCTTGAAAACCTGTCAGGTCCAGAAACTTTTCCAATGATCATCACCACTCTTCACAAAGATTTTGCTCTACCAGCATGCTGTTTTCCTCTTTTTTCCATGGTTGTACACAGCGAAGTGTGTGGCAGGGTTGCAACAGTGGGAAGGGCTGGTGGGAAGTGGTCCAGGAGAGGACAGAAGCCCCAGCCACAACAACCTGTTCCTGGGGAAAGGGCTGCCTGGCAGACCACATGCCTGTGCCTCAGCCACTGCACTCCTTCCAGCTCCTTCAACCTTGTCATCCTGGGAAATGAGTGGCGTTTGCCAGGATGGTGAGTGGGATAGCTTGCATGTATCCAGGAGGAGCAGTCCCACCCCATCAAGATGCTTTATACCAAGGACCTTCTTCCCTTCCTGTCAGCTTCTCCCAGCACCACAGAGTTTCAATAAAATGAAGAGAACTTTGGAATTTGAGGTGAACATTTACTTAGACACAAGACTGATTGATGAGCAATAGGAATAAAGCCTGAATGGACTTACAGTCAGTAAGTTGTGATTTTCAGGGTAGCCTCATGTCTGTGCAGGCAGGCAGATCCAGAAGTAAACTAGATCTGAGACATCCTTCTATTATGGTGCCCTGTGCTCAGCTGCATCATTTTACAAGCAGCTTAGTCCTGGTTGAGAATGAAGAGAGACCTCCAGGACAATTTGGAAAATTGCAGTGATTGAATGGATGCAAGAACTGACTAGTTAAAAAAGACATTTACACTGTTCAACTATATCTGATTATACACTGCCACTATATCTGATTAAGGCATGCTGAAAACTTCCACTTCACTTGCAATGTTCATGATTTCAAAGACTTCAAGTATTTTCAGCATGCATATTTATATGAATACGGTGTTTTGGAGTTCACCTTTCATCCTTTGGTATTCCTTTCAGTAAGGGAGGTAGGGGGACTTCGAGAGTAGCCATGCATCAGGAATACAGAGCAATAGCATAAGGTTTAGATGATCAGCTATGCGTAAAGGAGAACAAGTATTAATTATGATTAGCCCCCATCAGTGCTTACAAATATATTGATTTTGATATCTTTCTGAGAAAGTCAAAAGCAAACACTGGTGAATAAAATATATCTGCATTAATATCACCATCAATGGATTATACAGTTAATGATACAACAAGATTCAGAAAAAAAGTCCTAAATTCAGGACTAAATGGGAAAAAGTCATTCATAACAAGAAATTTAATCACATCTGCAAGTATTATTCTGTCTGCTTGGAACCCCTTTGAATTTCAGCTGGATTAGTTCTCCTTCACTTCCTGTCCTAAACATTTGTTTTGTATTTCTGTCTCCTGTTAAACAGAAATTGCCTTTCACCTCAATGGATGCCAGCATTTCAGTGGTGCACGAAAAGTTTCACGTGTGCATCCTATGAAAAGTTAGACAGAAACATAAGGATAGATAAATGGGTAAGTATGTGATATGTTCATTAGTATAAAAGAAAAGTCAACATGTCTATGCAATACTTGTAACCTGAGTTGGATTTATAGTAGTAGAAAGGGGTATAGCTGCTGTAATTTCAATAGAGCTAGGCTGGTGTAAACCCTTCTATCCATAGAACTCAATATTTATGTTGGTTCTTCAATTCAAAAGGATCCTAAAGTGCTTGGTGTTTTAGTAAAAATCTCTTATCTGTGTTATAGCTGGATGAATAGTACTTAAGGAATACATTATCTGAGAATTTTTACCATTTTTCATCAAATAGTATGTTCAACAAGTAATTTTATGAGGTGTTAGATTAATTCTGAGTAGTGGAACACTATACATGCTAGAATAAAGAATTCAATAAACAATAGTAATATTTACCAAAAATATGTTCAATTATTTCATTCCTTTAAAAAGTCAATTAATTTCTATGTTAAGAAATACTAATACATCTCTAATGCTGAACACCTTGAATATTTTATCAACATTTCCCCATCCCTGCCCTCCAAAGGAATAAACATCTGAATAAAGCCTTCTATTCTCATCTTAAAATCCAGAGATCCAGGGATGTGACATATAGACTCGACTCATTTTTTTTTTCGTGTGCAGAAAGACAGAATAAATATTTTCTAGGAATTTCTGCTTGTTTGCAGTCAGTAAGTTACAGTAAATAGCATCTACATCTCCTTCTTATTCTCTGGTTGTGTTGAGGTTCTGACAAAGGGTGGGTGCTTCATATCTTGCTGATCCTTCCCTCACTCAGACATCCTCTGGTGCACCTTTGTCCACCCAGGGTGCCCAGCCTGGCTCTCTCCATTTCCTATAGCTCATCTTACCTTTTCTTTTAAAATACTGTAACCTCCATCGGTGTAACCTACCTTTTGTAAAATGTCATAGTCATTATCCCTTCTAACAATAAAATATCAGACTTCTTTTAACACCCAGCTCTCTCCGAAGGATTTAAACACCCATCTGACTGGCCAGGGGAGTAGAGTGGTTGACTTGGAAAAGGTGGGGTTGAATTTTCAGACACTGCTTAAGAAAAATTTCTGTACTTAAAAGTGACCAAAGTATAGAAATAAATCTTGAATCAGTTCTTGGAAGGCACTCCTCCCACTTCTCTGCTCTCCCTTCCTTCTTGTCTTCTCCCTTTCTCTCTCTCCCTCCCTATCCCTCTCACCAGAAAAGTCATGTTTTATTTTGTTCATCTGCTACACCCTCAGCAACAGGCTAGGAGATCAGATCCAGGCCTACAGTTATGTACTAATATCTGGATCAGTCGTCTTCCCTACTTACTGATACAGACAGTGCAGAATATCTAAATAACAATGTACCTCTGATATAGACATAGCTCTTTTATAGAAAGCATAGCTCTTTAATGAAGAAGGAGCAGACATAACTTCCTAACCTCTTTGGGATCCTACACAATGAAAGGTGCCTTGTAAGTTACTGTTAGTGGTACTATGATTGGTACAAAAGCCTTTGTAGTGTCTTGTCCTGCACAGATTCTTACAGCTCAAAAGACAATGATATATTCAGCATTTTAAAAATTGTGATCTACCATGATTTTACCTAATTTTATCTTATTGGGAGTCTTCTGCAAACATTTAAATAATGATCAGATCTTCCTTCATCTTTATCTTTTCAGAGTGCTCATGCAGCCAGAATGATATCAAAGTATTAAAATTCAAGCGTTATTCTTTTAAAAACCAATTTTTCTTTTTCTGTAAGTGTATGGTTTAATTCTATGTAAATTAATTTTACTGAGGAAAGTATTTTTTCACATCAAGTATCTTTTAAATGCTTCTTTTTACACCCAACCTGCTGGCAAGAAAATTAGAAAGCAAACAAATGAGATGATTTGCAGTGAAGAGACGGGATGCCGAAAGAGCACAGTATATATAATTGGAAGAGCACAGGAGAATGTTTAAAATAAGTTCGAGAACAGCGATAAGGCTAAAGATGATGTTATCTGTTGGACAGAAGAAGCCATTAACATACACCAGAGTGTTTTCAATCACTTAATCAGAAAACCCTTTTCCTGAGCACTGTTTCTTGTCTGCGTGCCATGAACAAACATAAATATTTTGGATTTCCTGCATCCTTCACTCTGATAATGGGCTCTTAACTATAAGCCCTTCCCACCTCAAAGAAAGAGCTAAAAACAAATGATAAAACATGAACCATAGAGATGATTTCTAGACCAGAGGAGTTACAGAATCCAACTGCATGTTCAAAACAGCTTTTGCACTACACTGTTAGTCCTAGTTTAATACGAATGTAATTTAATATGAAACAAAAGGAGAATGGATGGGGATGAGGACGAAACTGTTCTCAAAGAGCTCAAATGACTAAATGATCACTGACAGCAGTGGTATATGTTCAACAACAGAGAAACAAAAGCTTAACTGTTCTATTTTTACAACAAATACTAAATTCTACTTTTCAGTGAAATCACATTTAATTTCATAGAAGTAAAATTAGAGAAAGACAATCTTGTGGGCGATTTTTCCCTCTTCATACGTATTTTATGTGTGTGGGAAATGTTCAGGAGCTCAGATATGCACTTATGCTAAAGGAGATCTTTGAGAGGTCTTGAGGATGTCATTGTTTCTGCTGCTGGGGGTTTTTCCACTAGTTTCTGATGTTTCAAGGAACAAATTTAGCTGATGTTAACTATTCTGTAGAAACAATGACTGGATGATTTCTATAGCTGTGCAACTCCTTCAACTCTTCATTCATATATTCACTCTTCTTCCTTACAGGTGAATGGCAGTCAAGTCCTTACAGCACTGCAAATCCAAATATTGCACCAGGAAAGGGCAAAATAGCATTTACTCTATACCAAACAAAGTATATTATCAAAACCATCCTAACTTTGGCAACAGCAGTATGGCTTCAGGGACTGTTTTCAGATAATTCTGACACTGCTGATGCAATGTTTTCCTTGGTCCAAATGAGCTGTATCAGTCATTTGAATTATAATGAACTAGAAACTGCATAGTGTGTTTCAACAAATAAATCAAAGTGGAATACTTGGGCATCAGGTGAAACTAACTTAAAGTAATCATTACGTGGAAAAAAAATAGATGCACTTTAGAATGGTTTTGTAATGCTTCAAATGACCAGGAGACAAATTTGTTTGCTATGTTACAACACATAACAGGAAAAAAACACATACAGTAGATTGATCACTAGTCAAGATTCAACTTTCCAGAAGTTATGTGAAAATAAATAGTGCCAAGTAGTCAGCTGGTGTAAGCAGTAACTCTACACTGAACAATACCAACTTGAGTCTGGTAAGGATCTGGCTGTTGCACTAGTTCAGGAGCTTGAAAGCGGTAATCTGCATGTCTTTAAAGTAAACACTTTTGGAGAAAAGTTGTTTTAAATTCTGAATTAGACTACAGGAATATAAAATACATATCAATGTATAAATAAACAAAAAAAATATGGGGTATTCTGGCATTGAAATTCACAGAAAATAATTGCTCAGTTCCATTAAACTATTTGGAAACATTATACCATTGAATTAATGTGTAAAATTTACATTTTTGTAGATGGCATGTAATAGTTATCATTTTTATGCTTAGGTATAGGAGTTCTTTATTTTTTTGCCATCACAGAATGTGTTTATGGGCTCACACTTGTATCCTACATAAAAATAAACAAAACCTTGCATACACACAGAATGCTGAAAGCAGAATCCAGTTGATTCAGTGCTTTTGGTGTATATTCCCTTCGTGTAACTGAGTTAGCAACAGGAAAATGTTTATGACATTTTCCACTTGTTTTTCTTACAGGTGAAATGCATTTTTTATAACAAAAAGGTGATTTTTTTTTTTTTTCCTACGGTAACTGCTAAGGAAATCTGATGGCTCATTAGAGACACTGTTTTCCCATCATAAACATTTCCTCTCATTACTGAGAAAACTGCCACTAATCAAATGCATTTCTGAAGCACTACAAAAGGATTTGGCATTAAATTTCAAGATAATGGTTGTTAAGTGTGGCTTGTTTCCTTCTTAGGCTTCATTTTACTCTGTTACTGCTTTATTCTTTTTCCGTACACTGGAAAATGTGCAGCATTGTTTGTTATAGAGTGTGGGACACAAATATGAATCAAACCTGTTTACAAATGACTCTGATTTTGAGGGGGGGGGGGCGGAATTACGTCTCAAACAATCAGACTTAATAACTGCTACAGAAACGGAATGCAAAGTTGGTTTGTTTTTTGTTTTAAAAAATGTTGGTTGAATCACATCAAAATCTCAAGACAATTCCAAGATGAACTGACTCTGAGAGTAAATGACCTCTTCATCTCAGTGATAAAGTTCCAGCCAAAATATTCTCTCGGCCTGAGACGTGATTCATTAGAAATATGTGCATGGTGTGGAGCTCTACTTTCTATCTGGCAGAGTCCAGCCTGCAGACTGATAAGAAGCAAATGCAAATGTCCTGATAAGAACTGAATGCAAATATTTATGATATGATATTCCCTGGGAATTATGTGCAGATAAAACAAAGTGTATTATTTTCCCGCTTCTCTTTCAGGTTTGCCAAAATGCCCTTTTTCGCTTTCGGAATTTGCATTTCTTCAAAATTGATTCGGCTTGCGTATTATGTTAAGCTATTTGTTTGCTAAGGATGGTAATTAGTTACTGTAATTACAGCAATGACAGTTGCTAAATTGTTTTTAAAGCATTACAGTGAGCCTGTGCCAGAAGATTGCAGTATTTTTTTGGATTTAAGCAGAGGCTGGAAAAACTCCCACTCTAAGGCCAGCATGGGATTTTCAACTACAAAGCTGCTTTTCCTGATTGAAATATTTTTTTTAAGAAATCATTAATTTGCATTGATTGTAAGTACTAACTTTAAATTTTGGTTTATTCACAGATCACAGAAATATTAGTGATAGTGGGCCCTGTGGGAAAGGAGATACAAGGGGGACTCCCATCGTAAATAAAAGTGAAAGCTGATAGCAGAGGAAAAATGGTATAACTATTACTCTGAGCCTGTTAATTAAAGTCTTTAGCTTAGTTTTTAGATAAATTAAAAACAATTTAAAAATGTCTGATTGAAAGTCATTCCTGAACTTTTCTGAGGTGCTCAGAGCTAAGTAAGAAACTCAGAAACAACTATATTCACCAAGTCCTTATTGTATAGCATGCTCTGCATCAAGACAGAGCAGAAAAAGGAAATGGACAGCTCTTGCAAGAGCTGCAGAGCCACAAAGTCAAATAAAGGGTTTTTTCTGTGGTGTCTTGACGCTGCAGTCATTGCTTTTCCATTTTTATTTACAGGCTAACACTGGACACTTGCATCCAGAGTATGTCCAGGGTCAATATTTGGTGATAATTCCAGAAAGCTCCGAGTTTCATCCTTTCCTCCTTCCCTCTAGCATTTCCTCCAAAGGAGTTATTGTCACAGCAGGAAGAGTGTGCAGCTCAGCAGTGGAAGAGCCCCAGGCATCATAGCATGAGCTCTTCCTCTTCCAAGACATGTGGTCTCGGGAGATTAGCTGGTGTGTGTGTGTGGGAACCCTAAGGCTTTCACCCATCTCTTCATTCTGTTCCTCCTTCCACTCCACCCCCGTATAATCTCATTCCCCACAGTTTATAGGAATAGACATAATCACTGCACTTTTCTTCTTTCAGAGAAAAGGCAGCCTCCTTTGAGGCTACAGTTCGGCTCTGTAACCAGAGAGAAGAACACCTGTAACCCACCTTCCAACACCTTCATCCCTCTCTTGGATGCTAATTCACCTAAAGCCCTCATGCCTGAAGTCGTGGGATTTATTTTACAATTCCTCCCACCTTCAAAACCAGCCTTTCTTAGCTGTTTCTCACGGTATCTTGGTTCCTTTTCTGCCCAGTCCCATTTTGCCTGCCCACAGGCAGCACACCCCACGGCACTTGCCCGTGTGGAGTGCGTATGGCCACCGATCCTGCTGACGCTGGGTCTGAGCACACAGGACAGAATGAAAGCAGTGTTTGCTTCAGGGTTTGCAGGCCTCTGCTTCCATTTTGACTTAGAGACAGTCTTGCAAAAGTGAATTGTGCTTTGCAGTATCATTTATCTAGTTGCCATTTAATAGTCATTTGCAGACAATTACCTGAATATCCAGTTCTTGCCCCAGAACACCAGCTCGAATCAGCTGCTGTCCTCTTGCTTACACAAAATTCCATTATTCTGATGATATAGCGGTTTTACATTTATTTGGGGGGGGGGGGGGG
>VZRN01002386.1:840799-926125 GCA_013397935.1 Dasyornis broadbenti | reverse complement strand
GGGGAGCAGGGAGAAAAGTCTGTTCTGTATTGTCTTTATGAAGAAGCTGAAGATCCAGAGAAATGCAAGTCTTATGATATCACCAGATCATTCAACACAGGGGAATCTTGCAGTTTCTAATCATGAGGGAATAGCATGCTAACAGCTCATGAGAAACACATGGTGTGACATTCTCAGGTCACTTTTCTATCCCATATATAAACTTACAAAAGTGGATTTTGACTGAGCAGTATTGGATCAAAGAACAACTTCAGGAAACATAAGTTAAGATTCAAATATCAGCTAAGTGATTGCTTAGCTACAGAAAGAAAAACATCTCTCCTGAAGTGAGAGAGTTTTCTTGTCCTGAGTTTCAAAGGCTTATTCCTTACAAAGTTTATTAGCTTATATTTGGATTATACTCTTCACTTTGAAACTCCTACAAAGGATTTACTTCCAAGGCCCTACACTAGCTACATAGACAATATATCAGGATATAACAGCCCCATCTGCTGCTAAGCAGATTTGTATCTAATTTATACTTGTATTTGGATGATAGTGTTTTGGAGACGGATGAGAGATATCTTTTAGCATTAATTTGGATCAAACTTTATATGTCATTTCCATCTTAAAATGGAAAATAAATTGATAGTATGATCATGTATGGTATGTCATAGACTATCCTCAGAATCTTTATTAAAGGAGTTAGAGAGATGAATACAAAACCCCTAATTATCACTAGGTTTTGCAACAACTCGTAAGTACTGATAATTCATTGGTTAACACATCCGGTAAACATTTAGTATCATTTATTAATCTTTTAAAAATCATTATTTAAGATCTAATCAAGCAAATGAGAAATGTTCATATATTGTGTTTCTTATGGAAAGTGAGATGCTGCCTACTTTGGGGTTCTGAGAGCAACACAATAGCAGAATATATTTATATTTAAATTACATAATAAACTAGCAAATATGTTAGATTACTGCAAGAGTAAGCACGTCTGTAAAATTACGTACTACCTCTAGAACGACTTCCTTTTGTTTTGTGTATATATATACATATATATACAATGCTATCATTTGCATTATGCATGCAGAGCCTTAAACTCTACTACTTGTGAGATCAGCAGATATCATACAGCTAGATGCAGACTGAGATGCATGTGAAAATATGCAATGCAAAGCACAGAACAGTGATATACATATTTGCATAAACACACAAAACATAGCAATCTACTTCTTGAAATCAGGACCAAGGCTGTGGAAACAGGCAATGGTCCAACTCAGAGGTTAGCACAGCAGGTTACAAAGGACATATGCAGAGTATACATTGCCAGCTTGATTTTAGAGTAAAATCAGTCTTGCAAAACTCTTGGGTAACAGATTGATGTCTGCTTTGCTTTTTCCTGGGTTACAGGAGAGTGACTGGGTCAGGGGAGAGTCCTGGAGGAAGGGGAATTTGCACTGTCTCAGCAGCTGAAGGGCTCTTGGAGAAACTGCTTTTGAAATCCATCCTGGGTGGGTGGGAATGAAAAACACAGGGACTCGCAGAGATTATTTGGGAGTGTCAGGATGAAATACTGGGAAGAGAAGGGGAGAAATGCACAGCTAACAGTTTGAGGTGATGGACAAAGCAAAAGCTCGAGCACAAAAGAGGAGGGTGCATAATGGGTGCAATGCAGCTGACAGTTTCTGAGTGGCCTGAACCAAGCAGGGAAACAGACATAGCCCTGGGAGGACTCACATGGTTGTAGCAAAGGGCACTCTTCCCTGCTTATGACTTCTGTGCACTTTGACCCAATTATTTTGTTTTTTCTCTCTATAGGAATGTATTAATTCGTTTGGATTGCAATAAAAACTGGCATTTTGAATTAAAAGCCCTTATTTTGAGTGGGGTTTGTAGTGAATAAAATGTGAGCAGAATGCCTGACTACATTAGGATTCTGTTACACTCCTTTCTTGGCTTTTTGTTTTGTTTTGTTTGGTGTGGTTTGGGTTTGTTTTGTATTTTTGTTTTGGGGTTTGCCCTGGGGATCCCGAAAATCCTCTTCTCTTGGAATCAAGAAATAACAGAAATATATTCATGAAAAATGAATCTCCACACCGTGCAGAGGGTAAGGAAATCTTGAAATTCACCCAAATTAAAACAAAAAATCTCGACCAAAAAAAAAAAAAAAAAAAAAAAAAAAAAAAAAAAAAAACCAAAAAAAAACAAAAACACAAAATAGGGGAAAAAAACCCAAAAAAACCAAAACACCAATATAAGGGAAAAAAGCCCTAAACTGTATCCTTTTAAAAATCTTGTTGTTTTTAAACTAGTCTCAGGCTTATTGCAAACTTGACGTTGCTAATGCTTTGACTGCTTTACTTAGTGCTGTCTAGGGACTGTGAATACAGAGCATCATAATACCATGCGAAGTTTTACACTCCCTGAATAATAAAGCAAATGATTAAATAGATTTCTCTGATGTGATACATTGTTTAAGGTGCTGTCTTCCTGTGTGAATCCTGGCAAACGGTAGGGATTAAAATCCCACACAGCATTTAATTAACACCAGTGCTCGGCTATAATAAAAGTTATAAAACAGATATATCCAATGCCTAGAAATGGGTGTTTGTTTTCTAGTTTGAAATACATTAAAAGGATGAAGTTAACAAATGATTGCAACTCTCTCACTTGACCAAGGCCAATAGACCCTGATTATTGTAACAACTGGTGATTTTAGTCTAAATCAAAGATAGAAAAAGATTATATCAACACTTAAGTGTGAATTTCTGTGTTATTATTATATTCTAACATGAGAAAATATGGATGCCTTGACTCTGCCTAGGTGTTTGGAGTTGGCTGTGCTTTTGCTAGTAATGTCTCTTCCTGCACTTCTGTCACTGCCTTGCACAGGTTTGCTGGAACTGAGAATCTATCAGGGAGGACTGGAAAAAAAGAGTTATGAAGTGTGGTTCATTATCAGTGAACAACCTGTCGTCAGCCCCATGGCGAGCCAGTGACTGGATGCAGCTGTGATGGGGACAGGGTGAGGAGCAGACTGTAGAGTCACTGGGGGATCATTTCCCCAACTAGGGCAGGTCACACTAATGGGATCTGAATGGGGAGGAAGGAGTACAGGTCCCTTTGCACTTTTTCATGCACCCACTGTAAATCCACCACTGACCCTGCTATAACTCAGTGTTGTTACATTATTGCCTGAGGTGTTGTATAAGTCCTCAACTCTTAAAATCCATCCTGTGTGCTGCATGTTGCCCATTTTAGCCTTCTGCACAAAATTTGAACTACAAATACCTTGTCAGGAAGTTTTCACCTGAAGTCTTTTTTTTTCATTTCCCTGTCAGAGAATCTTCCAAATAATCAGTTTAGGTGTTTTCCTCACAAAAATCATGATCAAAGTCAGCTTTGGCATGTGACTGTACTGCCACTCCCCACACTGTGAGATGGAGTAAGCATGCTGCACTGGAAGATGCTAAGAGGGAACAGCTACAGCCTCTAACCTAAGAAATTCTTAATATCATTTTCTTATGCTAAATGCTTGGAAGGAGTATGTTGAATTTGATGAGTTCTCATCAATACACAAAAAGAATTTCAGTAGAAGGACCAGGCTGTTCAGACACACAGGTCTGTGAGATTCACTAACTGGGACAGTACTGCCTTGGACTACCTTGGCCACAGGACTGGAGAGCTTTCAGGTTCCCTGCCAGCTGACCACAACTTAGAGCTGCCTACACTACTTGCTTCTGATGAAGCTTGGACCCTGATCAAAGCCAGGAGAACAGAAGCTCTGCAGTACTCAGTATGAACTGTGACTTTCTGGACTTCTATCCTTCCAGCTTGGAGGCAGAGGACTTTCCCAACTCAGGTAACTTTCCTGGAATAATACAAACCTTTCAGACAAGTCAGGTTTCCCCAGTTAAGTCCCATTAGTGAGAGACAGCACCTGTATTAACTATGAGAGGAGCTTAGACATGGCAGGGCCCATGTGGACATCTGCCTGGAGAGTCCTGAATTCAGTTGCAATATCTTAACATATAGCTGACACCCCTAAGAATAAGTTATATCAGCAGTGTGTGGATATTTGCTGCCAGTCCCTCTTAGTGCAACTCCATTTAGAATTGCGTAAAGGAGAATTGACAATGTAACCCGCATTTCACAGCTTCATCTAACAACTTGGTAGAAATGAAAATGTCTAATTTGCTTATTTGAAAGATTTTCAGCTGTTAATGTAAGGAAAATAAACTGTAGTAAAATAGAGTAACTTACAAATGAATTGTCTAAAGAAAACTTGTGATAGATTTTTGGTGGTTGTATACAGGTATAAGGAAAGTACATTTATTATAAGTTACACCTATAACTTTAAGAATGTTAACAGCACATTGTGCATTATCTTAATGTGCAATGAAGACATATCTAAATAGAATAGACCAGATAAATTTAGGTACATGTAACAAATCATCTGTTGAAGAGTAGGGATCAGAATTATGATATTTCTAGAGTCTATTGGGTAGCTATATCCTTACACTTTTACAGTGACATGATTAAGATTGCATTACAACTACAAATACCATATGTGTGTGTACAAAACACATCCCAATTTAGGAAGAAAGACAATCTTCCTGATCAAGTCTCTTACAAATGAGGCTATCCAAATCTAATACTTGAGGAACTCTGAAATACGTATGACGTTGAAACAAACCAAGTGTTTGCTAGCACAAATTAGAAGATGGCTCTGTTGTGTTCCATTAAGAGGATGAACATGTCCTAACTACAAGTCCTAAAATAGTCTCAGACTCCATCAAAAGAAACTCATTCAGCCCAGGTGCACCCCTGTTCCAATATAGTTTTGATGGTAGATGATAGATGGTAAACATAAATTAGCTGTACTGGATCAAAGACCAGCTGTAATGACAGGGAGAGAAGAATGGCTGCATTCATCATATCATAAAGCGGAGAGAGACATGAAATGGTACTAGTTAAGATGAGCTGAGTCTATATGAAGAGGAGAAAAACGAAGGGAAAACTAAGGTACAGAAGAAAGATTATGAATCATCATGCACAATCAGTATCCATATCTTATAAAAAAAATATTATTACAGAAATGTGAAAAAGCTGTTATTTTCCAAAAGGACTCGCAGATCATTTTAGATCACTTCAGTTTCCTTGTGCTGAAGTCTCTCAAAATGTTGTGAAAAGAGATTGTAATCCTAGTTTGGTTTTGAATTGTTGCATGTTTTAATTTTAGCACTAACTTTTTAGCAAAATATAAAATCCAAGCAGAAGACATCAATAATTTTAAAGGTTTTGCTAAGTAAGCAATTTGCTTGTAGATGAAAGCAATTGAGTTTTTACATAATAAAGCAAACACATGGACTATGGAAATTTAAGCATTCTATATTTTCTATATGAAATAGTTGTGATTTTTGAGATTTTATACTGGAAGGAAACAAAAATCAAACGGAGGGTTTTCTAATGTAACAGTTATTTAGCACAGCTAAACAATACCTTTCCCACAAAGCTCAAGATGCAGTTAAAAACATGAATTGTTTCCGGTTCTTCTCACAAGCTTCATTAATCTTTTGTCAGTTATCCACTTTTTTCAAGAATTTGTCCCTTTGGACAGAAGTTACTCCCTCCTGAAGTGCTTAATGACTCAAATTTATTGTTCCGAACTACGAGCATTAGGATCCAGAACTCTGAGGTTCATTAAGCCTGTGGCCACAGCCCTCAGAACTTGAAGAACATTGAGCATGTAAAGGGAATCAAAATTGCTCAAGGCCAATGGTTGGCCCCTGGTTGGATATTAAAGTCTGAAAAGAACATGATGTTACCCTGTAATGATCAGAACTAACCAGAGAACGTTGTTTTGTATGGCTAGGACTTGCTTATATTTGCCCTATCAAGTCACAAGCAATGCACCAAATGTAATTTATCCTAACTACAGTAAATATATATAGTCAACATCACTGATTAGTTAAGAAAGTCACCATGTCCTTTCTTCCTTTTCTGCACACCTGACTGTTGCTAGTTTTCCTATGTTGACTGAGGCAGAGCTAGGGAAGTTTTTAGTAAGTTTGTGCTTCATCAGCCTTAGCAGCAGGGACCTTCTGTGTTTATACACCACTTACAGAATTAAGGTCCTGGCTTATCCCAAAATTAGATCAAATAATCAAAATAACAATAACACTCATGACAGTAGTAATAACAGGCCATCCAGCTCACCTGACAGCTACATTTTAGGACACCTGATGAGATTTCCATTGATATTTCAAATGCTTCTTGAAGCATTTGAAAGCTTCAGTGCTTTTATGCAGTATTTATTTGGCTTTTCTTTAAGAGCTATGATGAATAAGGACACAATAAATCTAAAACTAATAGACAATGTATTTTCACAGTTAGGCAAAGCAATTTAACTTCAGCACACAGTAAAGTCATTGAAGGTTTTACTTGTAGATTTCTTTGTGTTTATGCCTTCATCAGGACAATGCTCTGTTGATGACCCACCAGTACCGAAGAACAGATTTGTTCTACCCAGGACCTTGGACCTATAAGCTGCCTCGTAGACCATCCAATAATAATTTACATCTTAAATAAACTTGCTACTTAATATGAGCAACTGTTTAAAAAGGCAAAATAAATCTGCTAATTAGAAACCTCCTTTTTGACAGCAGAGAAGTACTTGAAGGGTTACCTCTGCTTCTGATCACCTAGTAAATAAGTAAATCTATTGGTCCTTCTGAAGAGCTATTCAAATCTACCTGGAAACAGTGCAGAACAATGTTCATTATTTAAGATACTTATGGAGTGACTGTGTTTTCCAGTTTTATGAAAGATTTCTACAATTCATTAGAGGTTGAAAGACTTTACTTGAGTTTCCTTTAAAAATTATGGCAGAAATTTTGCTGCATACCAAGTATTTTGTTATATTAATGCATTTTCTTGCAGTATGGCTGGAGTAACTAAGCATAAAGAGGGGTTTTTAATAGCTATAAATCATTTCCCGGTACCTAGATGCTAGAGTATTAGACATACTCTAAAACAACAGAGATAAACTTCATCTGCATAATATGATGTGAATTATTTTCCCTGTCAAGTGGTTTTTGATCAAAGTTAAATCAGTAACAACATCATTTTGATGGGTGCAGACTCGAACACAAGAGTAACAGCACACCTAGATTTCATGTGGCTTGTGCTCTACATACCCTAGAAGACAATTTCTGTTGTTCATGTCCTGTCTCCTTTTAAAATGAATCAAGTTGTACCTATCTGGTGATATTTCATTTCTTTTAACCATTGCCTTTGACAACACTGATGAAACTGCCTCCTTTGAAAATAAATATTCAAAACTGCCTTGGCACTTGGGTGTTTCAATTGCTGTTACAGTCATGATGGTCTAAAAGTGTAACTGAAACAAAATTTGTGGATTACTCAAAGAAAGGCTGTGCAACTGGAAGCATGCCTGTTTTTTCAGCTACATATTACCTTTTCTTAAAAGTTTTGTCTCTCAAAGAGTACATTTATATATGCACATGGACTTTGATTCTGCTCTCTTGTCCTTCTCTCAGGAACCCTGGCTGTATTTTCCCATCAAGTTTCATATCGATATAAGGTCTTCATCCTAATTGTCTCTTTCACAGATTTTCCCATACGAGCATGGATGAGGAAAAGGTAGATTATTTCTCTGTTTGGCAGTGCTTTGCTTATACAGAAGTATCTTGGAACTCCAGTTAATTGGATGAAATTTAGAGCCAGTTTAAGTCAATCCTAAATTATACTGTCAGGGCTTCCATAGGACCGAGGTATAAGTGTTGGCAAAGAATTTTCCCCCTGCTCCTATGCTGTATGAGACCTCATTTCATCACCTAGTTATATATTTAGATACATTTTAAGCAATGAAAAACCCCACATTTTTATCTCAGAAAATGCTAAACCAAGTGCACGTAAGTGAGAGATGTGATTTTCATATAATGACTAATTTAAGAAGGCTCAATGAACACGTGATTCTAAAAATGTAATGACCACTTTGAATCTGATCAAATATATATTTAAAAGGCTGTGGGTTCTATTCAGAACTCTTTAACTGCCTTGGATAAAACAGGTAGTTCAACAGAGGGAAATCTGCCTATACTTCTTACTTTCTTAAACTTTGCCAACATTTGCACAGTTGGCTTACCAAGCTACTGTCTTTCTATTGAAGTGAAATGCACAGATTGGAAAACACAAGTAATTCTTTTTTTTTTTTTTCTGAGAAAAATATCATTCTGTTGGTTAATAGTAATCAGACGTCATTGAAGTGTTTACTAGATGGCTAAGCAATGAGACTTACTAATAGCTCTTCCTTCAGAAAGGGTTATCAGCCTCTGCTTCACTTTCATGTTTTGTGTCTTTTATCTGAAAAGTACTTTTTAGGCCTACAATTCATGACAAACATAATGAAGGTCCATGCAGATTTCAGATTCCTAATCAACTCACTTAATTTGTCAATGAATGCCAACCTATCATATCTACTTAATGTATAGCATGCTTAAAATAAGCAGAACTGCAGTGTATATTAACAGAAAGAGGGTATTTCACTGCCAACAAAAGACTGTTGTACACAAGTTTTTAACAACGTGTTACTGATTCCCAAATGGTGTGTTACTGATAGTGAAACTGGCCTGTATAATGATCCCAGAATGCATGAAGCACAGCTCTCTTGCATTTGTGGAGCATAACTTAAATGTTTGTCTTAGAGAAAACAAAGAATTCCAGACCAGGATTCAAAATATTTGGTAGCTAAAGCCTTTTGTTGCAGAGTTAGTAGTAGCTAAATCATTTACCAAAGTATGCACAACTAAAGAAGGAATTGCAGACCTCCCAGTGCTGTAACGACCCTGCAGTTATCATAAATGAGGTTGAAGCTATGCCTTCTATAGCAAAAGGATTTGGAGCACATGCAAATGTCCTGCTCTCACTTTGGAACTACCATATCAACTGTTACTATGAATCAAGTTTTAGCAATGTTTATAAAGAATATAAAGGCCTGTTACCAAGTTTACTGCGTGCTTTTAAATTTCAAAATGCTTCTATTTCAGCTGCTAACTGAATAGTTGTGTCAAATACAGAGTTAAAATTTTAAAACAAAAACTGGACATTCATGCAATCTTTTTGAACACTTGTGAAACTAAACAGCAATACTACAGGATTATATTGGTAAAGGAAGTACAAAAAATCTCCATATGGCATTTTCTGCATGTTTTGAATGTGAACACTGCTTTGCACATATGCTGTTCTTGTCATATTGTTATGTAGTTCTGCAGTTAGTCTGAATTTCTGCAATACCATGGTGTATTGACAAATCCACGCATCCTATGTATCTGGTCAGAAATATTGAAATGGTAATACAGGTTATAGTTTAAGAACACTTTTCAGGTAAATATTGTTATAAATCTTTCCTTGGAAGTGAGGGTTTGAAATGCAAATGGTTTAGACACAAGCTTAAAAGTATGATTTCAAACTTATTTAACAAAGTACTGCAAAATCCTTTGTTCATTTAGGAAATTTCCTATTACGTGAACTGCCTTACCGATTTCAGACAGGGATGCTCCCATAAGAAAAGTGAGAAAAATAATAGGATACAGGCCTGATTAAACATTCAGGATCATTGTGGATAAGCAAAGCGCTTAAACCAGACTCCTTCTACTCCAAGCAATTTAGCCAAGGAGCTAAACAGTCCTCTTTCAAAACACAAGAACCACAAAGGACACAAGGATATGAAGGATCATGTCAATGCAATGCTCTATCTGAAGTCCATACATTTTGGCATTAAACTTAGTTTTTCTATTGTCTGTGGCTTGGAAGAAATTGTGTAGTGCCTTAGTACCTGAGCTTCCTTTCCTGTAAATGCAAAAATAACTCTTTTTCTGCTGTGTACTGAGATGGACGACACTAATGCTCATAGAACAATGTCTAAGTCTTCGACAGAAACAAATTTGAAAGTACAAAATACTATTTCAAGGACAAAAGCTTTCAATAAATTATTCTACATAAATCATATATTCAGACCACCCACCAACAAAAATAGTTAATGTATTAATACTTACCATAACTACTCCTTTATCATAATTTAATATCAGAACTGAGTTGAAAGTGAAGGTTTTTAGGAAGCTATGGTAAGCCACTCCATGCACTAAAACTTCTATTCCCAACACCTGCCCTTTTGCAGCTAGTGTTCTTCTTAGGGTTTGTGGCTGGCCAATAAATAAATAAACAAAAAAAGAACAAAAGATAGGAAAACTGGGAAAATTAACAGAAATGCAAACCAAGAATATTAAGCCGATATTAGAATTATCTTCAAAGCTTGCCTGTTGGTATTACTGGCCTTTAAGCATACATTTGCAAGTTACATAAAGAAAAAAACCTCTCAAATGGCTGTTCCAAACCCTAATTGTTGTAACTTATCCATGCATTCCAGCAAAAATTTTCAGTGCTCTGCAGAAATGTTTGTTCACTTGCTGCAAACCATGTCACAAATCTTCACTGCAACAGCTAATATTTTACAATTGATCAAATAAACTGGGATATGTATTCTAAATATGTGACTTAATGAAAACAACTAAAAGATTTATGCTCCATTTAATGTACTTAGCTGAAGTCTCATGGGATTGCCAAAGGAGATAAAAACTGCAACATGGGTTAATGCTTAGTTATCTTTGGTTAACTTATATAGCTTAGTAATCAAAGGACATGAAAGGAAAACCTTTGATAAAAAATAGCCTATTTTAAAATTCCACAAAAGACAGCTGCCTTCAAATATAATACAATGTAAACTTTTATACTTCCAAACAAGAGCTCATAACTAAACTTAATTTGTAATTTATAGACAAGACGGTTATTTCTTAGTTGTTTGGTATCCTATTAAATGTAAAAATCAGTTCAAGGAGAAAAATTAAGAATGTGAAATGATAAGTAGTGTTGAGAAATATACATATTTTCTTCTTATTGTCTTTCACTGGCTTTTGCAAGACAACAGTGGAAAGCAAGAATCTGCAATGTAGAATGTTACTAAAGAAAGAGAAATAAATAAATAATGAGTTAATAGTCATCTAGATTTTTGTCAAATTCCCAACATTTTGCAAACTGAAATAGAAGTAAAAAATATCTTTGTTTACTCCACCAAAGAAGAAAGCTATTGATTTTTATAATTATATCCCCTTGTGGGTGAATATTGCTGTTGATGTAAAATGATCAAGTGGTATAACACTGCTGTTACAGATGTTAAAACAAAAAGCTCTTAATAAATAAGAATTACACCAGGCTGCTCCTGTACTTGAAACCAAGGTGCAAGTCCTCTCAGGGCCCAAGGCAGACAATCTATTCTAAATCTGCTTTCAGTCTCCTTAAATACAGTGTTGGTGCTCAAATCCCCAGAACATCCAAATGTACATGTTACTAAGTACCAGACTGAAAGACTGTCTGAGACTGGACATTCTAGATTCTAAGGAGCAGAGAATGTTATATTGCAAGAAGAAAATAACTAACTGGGACAAGACACTTAAAGTCAGAAAAACCAGAAGGGAATACATTTTTTTAAGGATGTTTTTATCTTTTGGAGAAGGGAGGGGCAGATTGGCGTGCCACCTGTGCATGTCTCTGTTTGATGTCTCCTTACTGCTTGTTCATGAATACCTATGGATCCCACCCCATCTTCATTTCTGCACCTCACTTCCACAGAGAGGGCAGAAAAATATTATTCTGCTATTACTCCACAGTTTATTTGCCCTTGTGGTTATGAGCCTGAGCTTCCTGCTTAATAGTAACATGTTACTCCAAATCATATTAGTGACCACTGAAATTTAGTGTTTGCTGTCTAATATAGCTTTTGTAATTGAGAGATTTGGGAAATCCAAGAGGAAAAAACTTCGTAAGAGCTGTAGGACTGCGTATCTTGCAATAGTTATTATGAAACTCCATAGCTGTGATTATAAAAGGATGCAATGGAGGCAAAAATTCTTTCTGTCTGTCCAAGCAGACAAGGAGAGATGAGAGGGCATGCTGAGAGGCTGTATGAGTAACACTAGGTTTTCCCCTTGATGGCTTAATGTCAGCAGGGCTGGTCTTGTTGAAGTTAATCCAGTCACAATAATGGCATAAAGACATGCATTTATACTTCTATTGACTTTTCACGTTCACAGGATAATTGTTGTAACATTTTCTTAAAGGCCAAAGACCTTTTGATGATAAATATATCTCATTACATGGAATTTTATATGTAATCATCATATGAATCTCAGTATAATTCAATGGATGTATTTACCATATGTTAATCCTAGCATAACAAGCCTTTAACCTATGTGACTTAATTATAGGCATATCATCAGATTTACTGTAAAAAATGCTTCTTTTTTTTTTGTACTCACATCTGCTTTTAAAAACCCTTTCACTTTTTAACTCTTTTGTGAATTGCCTATCAAAGAGTTCATCTTCTCTGCTCCTGACCTTGTTTGAAGGTAAATCCAGGGGCGTGTGATACCCCTATTTGCTCGACTGATGTGCAGACAGATAGACCTGGAGAAGCTTGTGAATGGAACTTCTGAATTAACCTAGACCTGTCCAAGGCTCCTACTGTGTTTCATTTGAAATACCTCCCAATTTGCCAATGCATAATTGATCAATCTTGATGAGATTTTTCAGTCAGCAGTGAATGGCAAATATATTTTCACTGTATATAAACATAACGTATAAGACAGTGTTTAAAACATTCCTGAAAAAGAGAAATATTGATACCAAACTCTCTTAGTAGCCCAAATCTACATCTAGTTAGAAATGAACAGCAGATATAAGAAAAAAGTGAAGAAAATGGGTTTATTTAGATTAGAAAAAACTCAATTGCAGGAGCCTAAACTGTGGATACACAGTTTGCAAATATTCAAATGTTGTCCCTGACTTCTGGAAGAAGGATGAGATCGCAGAATCACAGAATGGTTCAGGTAGGAAGGAAAGTCTAGAGGCCATCTGATTCAACCCAGCTTCTCAAGCAGGGACACCTAGAGCCAGTTGTACAAGACCATGTCTAGGTGCTTTTTTAATATATCTAAGGAGGGAGACTACACAATCCCCCTTCACAACCTGACAGTGCTCAGATATCCTCACAGAAAATGTGTTTTCTTATGTTCAGACGGACCCTGCTGTTTCACTTTGTGTCCATTGTCTCTTGTCCTTTCAGTGGGCATTCTTGAAAAGAGCCTGGTTCCATCTTTGCACCCTCCTTTCAGGTATTTATATGCATGATGAAATTGCCTTAATTTGCATGGGGAAAAATAGAGTGTTGTTAGCAAAACTATTCAATAATCAGAATTCCAAAATACTGTGTTTTGATGGAAACCACACAACTAGATATATTAAAAGATGGGTATAAACTATCAGCTGGAGCTTATCTAGTCCCCTGTGACCTTCATTCTGTGAAGGTTGTTATATTGCACAATCTCTTGTGTCTTTCAACCTTGCAGTTCAGTAATTCCATTACTCTTCTCTTTTTGGTTTCCCCATCCTACTTCATTTGACCAGTTTCAGTGAACTACTATCACTTGACTATAGACATACTCTTGGGAGCCAAACATTTTTTTAACTAGTTCTTGTAACACATGGCCTTTTAAAAATGTAAACAGATTTTAGATATTCTTTCAAACATATACTTCAATATGGCAGAAAATAAACCCCATAAAAACAATATTTCTTTCATGAAAATGCCATATTCATATGATAGTTTGAGCAATATATTGAGAATAGATCCAACAAAGTCTTAATTAAATCAGGTTAAAGACCCAGCATGTATATCATTTACATGTATTCAAGTTTATAGTGCCAAATGGTATTCAGCCATCAGGCTGTAATAATGTATATGAAGGAATTTTTGGACTATCAGTGATTATGTCCAAAATTTTGTCAAGCATGGGAGAGATTCCAAAGGACTAAGAATGGCAAATATAGTAACTGGTTTTTGGTTTTTTAAAAAAGAGAAGAAGAGAATCTTCGAATTATAGTCTAGTTATAGACAGCCGAAAAGACACACCAACAAATCATTAAACAATCCAGCTGAAAGCACTAAGAAGATAACAAGGTGAAAAGAAACAGCCAGCATAGATTTGTCAATAACAGATCACATGAATCTAATTTCTTTCTTTGACAGGATGACTGGATAACAGCATAGCAGAAGGCAGATTTGATAAATCCTGACTTCAACAGGTCTTTCAACACAATTCTGCATACTGTTCTCATAAGCAAGAGAAATGTGGTCTGGATGATTTAGTGAAAGGAGTGTGATGAACTAGTTGGAAAACAACACCCATCACAATGATTAGTACAGATTCCATGTCAAACTGGAGAGTATTTCAAACAGAATTCTATAGGAATCCCTACCGGTGCCTCTGTTCTAGTATGATTTCCACTGACAAACTCAACGGTGGGATGGATGACACAGTTACGTTTTTTATACTTGGCATTTGTCCAAAAAGTAAGTGGAACAAGACAAGAACTGCAAAGCATTTTGTCAGTTCAGTCAGAATACAAGCCGTTCTTCAAATCCTGGAGAAAACTTTCACAAGTGAACATGAAATGCAGTCAATATACATGCAGAATACTTAACTTAGAGAAGTTATATAAGCAATTGTTAAATGTTAAAGCAATTATTAAAGGTTAATGTAAAGCAAACAAACACAGCAGGCCATAAACTAAATTGTTTTTTGCTATTGCAAAAATGTCTGTAACTGAAGGGGGGAGGTCAGAAGTGTTGTCTATAAGCTGTTGGAGGTGCTGTTCTTGATGTTCTGTTCTCCTTGGGTATTGCTCAGACCTCAGCTGGAGTAATGTTTCCCATTTTGGTCACCACACTTCAGAACAGATACAGACAATTTAGAGAGAATCCAGAGGAGAGCAAAAGGAATGATAAGAGCTTTGGAAAATGTGACCTACAAGGAAAGGTTGAAAGAGTTGGATTTGTTTAGTCTGGGAAAGGGAAGACTGAAGGCAGGCATGATAATGTCTTCAAATATATAGAGCTTGTTAGAAAGAGTGCAGCGATCAATTATTCTTAGGGCCTGAGTGGGATTTGTAGGAGAAGAAAGCCATATAATTTGCAGCAGAGGAGATTCAGGTTACAAGGTTTCCAATTGGAAGCTCAGTTAAGGGTTGAAACAGTTCACCGAGGCAGGTTGCAAATTCTCTTTCACTGAAGGTTTTTAAGAATAAGCGAGATACATCATGTTTGTTTTATGTACAGTGAGGATAGGGAATGAATTCTCCTATGTCTATAGATACCTTCCAGTCCTATATATCTGTGATTCCCATGACAATGAAGCATTGATTCCACAGAAACACAAAAGAATATTGTGGGATGTATCTATAGACTGCTTCTCAACAGTAATTTGTATGACTGCATAGTAGACTTTACTGTGTGTTCCAGCAATTAAAGAGCTCAAATGTCACCAGTAAAGATCTCTACTAAGCTTGTTCTTCAAATAATAAATAATGTGGGTTTACGCACATGGATAAAATAAGCAAGATGTCCTATTTACTCTTCACATAAGTGAAATAAAGACATTTCTCTCGGAAATACGAAATATGGAAATATTTTGTTTCTTAGAAGAAAAATGACTGCTTGTTAAACCATGAACCAGTAAGTGGCTAAAATGAACACCAAGACAATGCCCACTGGGTTGGTAGCCTCCTATCTCATTACAGTGAATGAGATACCCACAAAATTCTGTGATTTTTTAGCTGATAACAAACACCACATAAACTGAGACCAGTATCACAGTGTTTCATCAATGGCAGGAATTCACTGCAGCATCTGAACCTTGGAGACTAGCATAACTGTTCTGCTCATGTCCAGATGAGTATCTAAGTATAAACAAAGTCAGGGTGATGTGAGCCAGAATATGAACTAAGTACTGCATTGCTCTAAGTATGCATAAGTGGATTTTTTGTATTATCACATGAAATTTGTTGATGGCAACAAGAGCTGAACTGCTCCCATGAGGATCTCAGTGAAAGGATAGCCCTGCTTTGGTAAATCAGCACACAGGGATGTCAAATACTGAACACTCATAAGTCAGGCCCCTCAAACCATGAAACTGGCTTTCAAATATGCCTTTACTGTGTCTTACAAAGTTTGTTTCATTCGTCTTCTAGGTTTGAGCCTGCAGTGGGGAACCAGATCACATTTGCAGCCTTTTTTCAACAACCATTAGAGAGTCATTAGCTTTTAAAATTTTCTAGGAAGAAGAAAAAGAAGTAAGGAAAAAAATACACTGCAATCAAATCTCTAGCCAATACCAGTTCTTGCAATGGTTTACTCTTCTTCCAAATGTAGGTGAACTGCTTTGCCTTGATCAGCGTGGTGATAGGCTGGATCTGAACACTAGAATACAGGCAACTACACTGCTTTATTGTTAGTGCACTGCCTCGTAATATTTTCACTCATGCTGTGCAGTTTTCTGTGTGACAACACCTGGACATAACTTATGTTACAGCGCAAGTCAAGGACCAGGCTCAGGAAGAAGCCAGAATTCTTATGTATGACCAACAGGGCACTTTTTTCTAAGTTTTACTTCCATTTGCCTTAGAAAGCACGCAATGTGTGTGCATCTCCAAACAACACCGAGTGACCAGCACCCTTCAAAATCCAGGTGCTCAGTGCTTCATTTAACCTGAATGCGAATAAACAAGAAGGAGATCCTGCTGCCACTAAACTCCTGGTGGTATTTCACCTCTGGAATTTCACACTAGCCTTTATTGAACAGAAGGACTGCTACTGGGAGAAAGAACAGCAGTTAGTCCAAAAAAGTAGGGCAAAGTCATTTTTGGCTTCTTTCATGCTACATCACGGTCTATGATGCAAGACAAGGCAAGCTGGATGCCACAGCCTTCACACAGAAAATAAGAAAATACAGTGAATAAATACAGAAAGATATTTATATCACAGATAATTATATGTGACATATTAATAAGCAATACTTACTCATGTAGATCTAGACAGGTGTCCCGTTTAGATGTATATTCAGATAGAGATATAGATACACACACACAAACACAACTATGGGATATATTTACACTACACAGCCCCAGCCTTATCTCCAGGACACCTCTCAGCAACGGCACAGTTGAAGCCTTTCTTGACACCTGTTTGAACTTTCCCTTTACTGTGAGGACAATACATTAACTTTAAACTAACCTCTAATTTGGGATTTCGTCTCATACAAAGCAAAGTCAAAAGCCAGCAGGTTACCAGCGAAGCATTAAAGAACGTGGCATCTCCCCTGATACAGTGGGTGGGGAGAGGAAGCTATTAACATGTCTGTAACACTTTGCTTTATACACAACTACCCTGCTTTTATCTCCAGCCTTGGCCGCTGAGGTCAGGCAAGGCAGAGCTGACTAATAGTGTCGCTTTCCTACTGCCTCGGGTGCTCACCCTGCCACAGCACGACAGCCAGCGCTGGAGGGGGTGGTGTAACACCTCGGCAGGGGCGGGGGAGAACCGCGCTTCGAGGCTTTTCATTAATGGTGGATGTTAGGGAAGGAAGTGTCACACCGCCACCGCTACAAAGCTGCCGAAAAGAGCGCTGCTTAGCCATTCATGAAACACTGTTATGTTAACACAATAATGAATAGGACAAGGTCCCTCATTGTCAAGCAGGTGGTGGACTTTCACTCTGCATGAAGGGACCTGAGTGCCCAAATTGCTCTAACCAAGTGTAAAGAAGCTCACAAAACATAGCTGTCAGCTCATTATTTCAAGTTTAAAATAAAAGTATATGTGACGAAATGCTCCAACAGAAATTGAATCTTCAGAAGTTTCAGTTCATAAATGCATCCTCCAGACTGATGTATGCAGTGGGGCATTCATATAAAGTTATAAGCTAGTGGAGCATGAAGCATTCATTCAATCATGTCATTTTTTAATATGAAATAACAGCAGATTTTTTTCCAGAAAGTAGTTTAAGCTTTCCCCATTACTATGGTTGTATTTGTACGTGTCATTCAATAGAAAAATGAGTGCAAGGGGCTCTTCTCAAGGCCAGTCAGTCCACTGGCTCACCAGCAAAGAACAGTGCAGAAGAGTGAGGGCTACAGGCAGTGCCTACCACTGCTACTTTTCTGCAGCTTCGTAACTTTCATGCTCAGCGCCTCAGTGTGGTTAAGGATCCAGCACTTCCTACTGAAAACTTCCGGCAGGGAGGCAATGGGAATTTCCCCCCCTGAAGCAGAGTATTTTGGCCATAGGTACTACAGTAACTGGAATACATGACTTAGAGAACTCTGGGCCAATATAGCACCACAGAACTGAGTCCATCTCTTAGCCTCAGGAAAACACCTAGGCCAAGAAGGGCAATCCTTCTTCTCCAGCAGAAGAGCTTGCATCCTGAATTCATGACGCTTTCTTCCTTGCATCCTGAATCCAAAATGCTTTTTCACCACTCTTCTATGCTAATTCAGATTTCAAGAATTGGAAGGTAAGCGGTGTTACTTTTATAGGTGATCTTTCTGATTCATATTACTGTAAATCCTTTCAAGATTTCAAGCAATTCAAGATCCAATTTTCTCTTCCTAATACAGTGGATTTTTTTATTATTATTAAATACCACATTGGGTCATTTCCATTCATAGAGATCTGAATACACTACCCTTAACTAATGGGATAGAATACTTTATGCTAAATGTACTTGATATAACTAAATTTGTTACCCATGCTTATAATGCAATTATTGATGTAATGGATAAAAACACTAGAACCACAAGAAATTTTGTAGAAAATATAGCTGGGACTTCAGTGGCATTCTGAAATGGGAGAATTGATGCACACTTGCATAAAATGTAACAATGCAGAACCTTATAGAACTGTATCTTTTTTAATTTATGCTCTTTGCTGGAAAATGAAACATACATTTGCTCACAGTATATGTGGGATTACTTCTTTACTTTATAGAGAAAGTTAATACAACAGAGTTATAGAATCAAATTATTCAAAACATGGCAATCACTTCTAAAATGGAAAAAAAAAAAAAAAAAAGAAATTAATAGAACAGTCCTAAAATAATCTTCCAGATCCAAAATGTTTCACTTAGGCATTCTTCCTGAGGACAGAACTTTTTCTTCCATCACTTCTGCTAGTCTATTTTCTCTACAAACATAATGTAGTTAATAACAGAAATGGTAAAAAATATCATAATAACACTAAAAGAATTTCAGAAGTGTCACAGGTTGCCCTGCACAAAGAACTGCCTATACAAAACAGGAAGAAGGATTGAACCTCCAAACAAAACAGATTCTTTCCTGTAGACAGGAACAGGTAATTCCTCTAACGTATCCATGTGCAGCAGATTTTCCAGTTCCTTACTCCTACAGTTTCCTAGCAATTCTGTTCAGTTTGGTGAACTCCCAAATAAACCAGAAAGGATGTAACAACTGGAGTATTTGCTTAGCCTTTTTTAATTAGAAATTCTTTTTGAGCATGATTCCTAGATTTAAAATCAGGCAAGACACTTTCCACTTGTCCATAATACCAGATGATTCACTTTACTTCCTCTAAAGAGACTATAGATTAGACACTGAGAAGCAGTTACACATTCAGTAAGGACATTATTCAAAACACATAGACAGAGCTGAAGTTTAGTGAGACATCTGAAACACTGCATCCACTTCTGATAACACAGTGTGAAGACATTTATAAACTGGGGCCAGTTCACTTAGGACCTCCAGCTGGACAGGCTGGAGCACTTGCTCTATAACAAGAGAGTGGTAGAGCTAGGCTGTTCCAAACTGAAGGGGCAATTCCGGGCATCCAAGAGCATCCTGCCACTACCTACTGGAAGGCTAGCCAGTTTCCATCTTTTTTGTTTTTCAAGAACAATCTGGATAAAGCCCTATGCCCTAACAACATAGTACAGACAATGTTATAGTTATGTACCCCAACTATCATTGTTTATAGGGATGATCGTATTTTCTTGGCTGAATCAACAGGAATCTTAAGTCAGTGTCAGCCTAAGGAAATGTTAAAAAGTTTGTCCCCACTTCATTCACAATCAATAGAGAGTTACAGGCTATGTTAGAGAGTGATGCAGCGCAACACTGTCTGATTTGACCGCTTGTTTCTCTCTTGGCTAGACAGAAGACATTATAACAGGAACACTGATTTAGTCATGAAGACTGATCTTCCTTAGTCTCTCTCATATTCCTTCTTCTATGTCTCATATAGTCACCCTAGCAAAGGAAGATTCTGAGTTAGTTGAGCTTGAATTTTGCTGTGATACTTCCTTTTCTTTAACCAGCAGTATTAATGCAAAGCACACAGATCTTTGGGAGATGCTTCACTACTTCAGTGTAGCAGTGGGATTTTAAGGGCTTGGGAGGGTCCAACATAATGTGTCTTGTTTTGCTAGTAAAAGAAAACACTTACTTTTCCTTCACAGACAAGAACTATTGAATTAGGTCCAAAGACTCCTGTTAGTTCTGTGAGTAAACTCAATATACTCAACGTGTCTAGAGCTGCCAGCAAGGGAGAGGAATCAGTCCTGAGTTTGAATGTATGAAGAATTTAATAATCTGTATAAATGTAGAAAAATTAAATTCTCATTTTCTTTGTGAACACATAATTTTCAAAGTTGTCTTTGATAACTACACTCCAGAAATCAATCAATGGGAAGAGTGTGTCAATTCATGGGAACTGGAGAATTAGTGCAATGCGCATCTGAATTCACTCAAGCAGAGTCAGAGTTTACAGCTGTGAAGATTAGTACAAAATCTGGCCCATATTTTCTTTTCCACTGTTCTCAGCTAAAGAATGACATCATGACCATCTTCATGACTTTAAATTGAAGTTCTTTTCTTGCCTGTATCTCACCTCTGTACACAGTATTGAAATCTTGAGTATCAGGTGGTTTCTTGCAAGAAATCAAAGCAGTACTTCTCACTACAGATCTAGGCTACTGATGTGAAGTGCAGAAATAAAGGCTGCATGCAGTAAGAAACACCTGGGATTCAAAGAGCCCCACATCAGGGGATTTATCTTTCTAATAAGCACTCTTTAAATGCCAGTTATTAAAATGAGAGAAATAAAAGACCTTTTGTTCCTTCATAGTATTTTGAAAATATTGTTGATACTTGGTAAATCCTTTCTGTGGTGGAACAATTACTTTGAAAGCAATTAATTGTATTTGGTCACTGTTTCAGAATGCAAAAAAGGTACATTTTTTCAACTCCAAGGCTGTTTTTCATGTGGGGAAAAAGGGCACAAAACATAATTTTTTAAATATATTTTTGAACACGCCAGCAACATGAACTAGTTTGTTTCTTTCCTACTGGTAACAAAACAAGGAATTTCTAAAATATGGATAAAGTAAAGGCTAACTATCAATAAAATACAGTACTCACAAGGACATGACCAATGACTATATTTATTTTGACAGGGCTAAGCTGCTATACGCCTTAAATATTGCAAGCCTTGTAAAAGAAAGCAGTCATTTTAAAGAGTGATGGAGAGATCTCCATACAGAAATGTTCTAAAAAGCTTGAAACAAATTTCAGAGTAGCTTGCATCAGCAATGCACCCTCCCTTAGCTTCATAAATGTCTGTGTGTACATGGGAATACATGCACATATGCTGCTGGGTCTTCAATCTATTTAGGTTTTCTGTTGTATCGTGTATTCAGAACTTTGTTCCAGGCATCAAATTGAGCTGGGGTAGAATCTTACTTACAGAGTGGCATAGATAAGATTATTTTTCATTTCACGTCTTTCTCCCACTCCTTGCTTCTCAGGCCAGCACATTTTTCATGACTTAGGGGTCAATAAGCCGTCCACTGGGGCTTGCTTTGCTGAGAAATCAGAATTCAAAGCAGGAACAGGAGAAGGTGGGAACAAAACTGGAAGGTGTGTAATAATGTAAGACATTGTACTATGAGAAAGCAATCGCTTTTTCCTCCTTGTCTCATGCAGTTTAGAGGGTCCCATAAAGCCTCAGCACTACTTGTTGGTCATCAGTTAGCAAGGTGCATGTGGCTGAAGTGGAGGAAAACTGGGTAGGCAGGGAAATGATAGATAGCATAGAAGGAAGAGTTTTGGTGCTGATAGTTGCCCTTGACTAGCTAAAATGGGTAATAATGGAAAAGATATATGGGATAATCTACTGCCACACAGTCCCACATGCATTAGTACAATTATGACCAAGTTACAGCACACCTGTCATGCCTAGTCCCTTCTTTTCATGATAATGTATTACAAGACTTTGTGGTAATAGCTAAAAAATAGAAAGTAATTTTCTAAACCATTATGATTTTGAATACATTACCCCATCTCAAACTCATTCCAACATCACTGCAGAATTAAAGGAAAATAGGAATTTTAACTGCACACTGAGTACAGGAATGGGGAAAAATAAAAATAAGGCAGCTGACCACTGTCATGAGTGTCACAGATAGAAACCCTTCCCCTTAACTTTTGTTATTTAAATTTGCTGCAGTAGATCATTAAATTTCTTGCTCAACTACTCAAAGTAAATCAGAGACATTTAGGCATCATTTAGGCATATACATATTGGATACAGAATTGTGTCCCAGATTTTTCTAGAATGACAGTAGACACTTCCTGGGCATGAGATTTAAAAAAATAATTAGAGGATATGTGAATCTATGCCTTACAAGTAGGAAAGTATATCATACAAAATATATGTGAGTCAGGATAAAAGGTCCTGTGAAATAGATTGCATTCTGGTATAGCAGTTCTGTGAAAAACTATTTTGAAAGTTAGTTTAGAAAATAATTAAATGTAAAGTCATTTTAATATACAAATGTCTGACAGGAACTTGAAGTCCAACCCTTAACCCTGAAAAAAAAGATAAAATAAATTTAGATTAAAAAAGGATTTGAATTTCTCTAAAACCCACAGAAAATGTTACCATTTAGTAATGACATTCCCTTTCCATTTGACCCCAGCTTGACATGCTGAATTGCTCTGAACATCCGCCACCCTGTACAGAAAGTCTTACTTCTTAACTCTTGCTATTCTAATTTGCACACAAAAGTACATTAAAAGGGATGTTAAGGCTGTGACATAGAACAATAAAAGCAGAAAATTCATATGTAATTAGGAAATATACTATACAAAATGTTCTCCAGTGCAAAAGGGCTGCTAATACATCACAGGCAGTAGAGTTCTATGAGAAAACAATGGCGTTTTCTGATACATAATGGCATGTTCCCATTTTACAGGGGAAAAAAGAGTAACTGCAGCTAGTAAAGAGAGACTAGAGTAGCTATGTATGCTTATAAAATATTATGGCTGATTCAAAGTCAGCATCATTCTTTCAGAGGTGTAGATATCCAAAGAAGTGACTAAAAAATATTTTAGACCTCTATTTTCCTATGTAAACTATGTTTATGATAGCATCAAAGACACCTTCAATATTTTCTTTCATCTTCCCTCTTTGTTTGCTCCAAATCCCACTGAAATCAGGTGGACAGAAACAGGGAACAAGCAGTACAAAGGTGAGAGCTGTTGATTCCTCCTGTGTATGGGTGACTGTCTGCTCTCCTGCAGGGAAGGCTGAATGCACTAGACTGACGTGAACAAAGGCTTAGACACCTACTTTAAACAGCTGAAGAGTTTCAGCTTCCCACAGGTTTCAGGCACTGATGGAGTTAAGCACTGAAATACTGGCAGAAGGATGTCTCAGGAAATAGGATGTGATTTGTTATTGACCCACTGATGTCAGTGAGACATGGAGCTACATCTAGGCCTCTGGAAGATGACATTGCAAGCACTTTGGGAACCTGCTCTAAAGAAGGGGAGCAGGAACTGTTTTACATATCTGAAACATCCAGCACAACTCTAAGGGCTAAATGATATAGCATCATGGTTCAGGGGCATGTAAATTCTGCTAAAAGGGGAATAAGTTGATAATTGTAGTAGGTACTTCTCATATTATCTCTCAAGAAGGTATAAGGTCAAATTTCCTTGAAAATTCTAAGAAATATTTTTTCTTTAAAAATTGGTGGTATTTTTTTGTTTTTATCTCCAAGCATCATTTTGCTAGTTCCTTTCCCCAGAGGTCTTTCACAGGTACTTTCTCAATACCAAGCTGTCAGTGTTTCTGCAGATGTAGCCCTGCCACAGAGTAAGACTTTCCAAGTCAAGTCTGCCATAATTACAGTCTGTGACTCCTCCAGAATCACCTATTTGTCCTTGTTTCACAATGGCCACTCAGTAAAGGGCGCAGAGACATGAATGGTAACAAAACAATGAATTTTTTTTTTTTTTTTTAACAGATTAGTTCAGAATCAGCACACAAACTAGGAACAAGCAGTCAAGCGCTTGTGAAGGGAAGACAGATCCCACCTAGATGAGATTATGACACCGCAGAACTGGGCTCTGAGTCTCCTCTTTTCTCACATTCTGGCTGTTTCCTGCCCTTGCACAAAACTTTCAGTAAAAAAGATAGTAGAACTTTTGTACTTACATTTTGTAAATATGTTCTGGGTAGAAACAGGTCCCTAATTGGAAGGCAGAATGCTGGTTATGTAAAGGATTTAAAATGTTAAACTTATGGACTGCATGCCATTAAAGATGGTGGTTACATACTCCTTTTTCAGAGGAATCTGGCTCAGTCTAAAGCACAGTTGTCAGCATTTCTTGATGGTATTTTGTATTTTTTATGGAAATTGAGCAACAATGGAAAACATATTCTTTTTTTTTTCTTTTTCCTAAATGAACAGATCAAGCTTATGCTGATTCATATATGGTGTTAATTTCTTACAAGTATTCAGATGATAACCTAGTATTTGTAAAGATGTTTTCAGTTCTGAAAACATTCAGTTATTGTAGAAGAAGCAGTTTTCTGGGAATCAATATCATAACAGAATTCTTTTCATTTACAGCTTTTAAAATTACATTTTTCATTCACTCTTTTTAATATATCATTTTTGTATTTTGAAAATGTCTTCCAATAAAAGAGCAGAAAAAGATCATATTAAGTCAAGTGAAAAATCTCAGTCATTCTACCAACTGGAAAAAGCAAACAGCCAACTACCTCAAAAGGGAAGCCTAGTGAAGAAGATACTCCTAGTACTTTCAACAGGATTTGATGTCAGGTAGCAGCAAGCATGAGGGTGTTCTAAGAGGGAAGAC
Source organism: Dasyornis broadbenti (assembly GCA_013397935.1). Lineage (NCBI taxonomy): Eukaryota > Metazoa > Chordata > Aves > Passeriformes > Dasyornithidae > Dasyornis > Dasyornis broadbenti. The sequence continues at coordinate 900,982 of VZRN01002386.1, read as the reverse complement.
AAGCCCAGAGATGATGATATCAGCACAGAAAGAGGCAGTGCCCTCACCAGTGAGATGCCAACAATTCTCTTGAGAGAATAAGAAAAGTAAGAGGCAAGTTTTCCTTCTAGATATTAAGAAAAAACATATCCTAGATGATTTTTAATATCTTAAGTAGGTCTGCCAAGGACCCTTGTAAATACTAACTGCCCTAAATTTGGGAGTCAAGATTTCCTTTGCTGTTGCTTCACATTATACACATTTCGATTTCTTCTTCCCAGTAGTTTGCCTAAGTTGCTTCTTAGCACTTTGACTGAACCCAGTAAAGCAGCAAAAACTTAATTCAACCATCAGCAGTGAAATACACATACTTAGCTCCAGGAAAATGTCTCTTCATTTAATGCTTCCCAAGTCTTTTCTGTATCCCAAGTCCCACATGCCTGTATGCATCTCACTTATCATCCAGTTTGCTTTCTTCTATCACTCCTACATCTCCTACAAACATAAGGTCTCTGATGCTATCACTCTGATATCTCTTGTTCTTTCACTTTAAGGTCTCTTGTTCTCTCACCCCTATCTCCTGGTATAGCAGGTTTCTCCACGTTTCACCCACTCCTTAAGTCTGTTGTTGTCTGTTGTCTGTTGTCTGTTGTGAACTGTTATAACAAGTGTGAAACAACTAGAAAATTATGTATTTTGTCTTAAAGATAAAGCAATTTTGTTATTCTTTGCCCACATTTCTAACCTCTCTATGACCCTTTGTATCATTTCTTGTTTCTTGCAATATCTCTCATCCAGTTTAGTACACAATAATAATGTTAACATGCTGGCTGCTGCTTCATCTTGAGATCATTAATTACACTATTAGAGCCTGGAGCTACTATTTAAGAGTACCACTGCCCTCCACAGGAGAGAATGACAGACATACTAGATTGTGTCCAAAACACTTTTTCTGTAGGGCCACACCTTACAGAGAATCTTCTTCATCTCATCTGGAAGAAACCATTGATTGTCAGTGGTCTGAAAGGACAGAAACATGACAGTGGTATGTTCCATGTATTGGAGAGATCACCTAGGGAATGAAGATTCTCAGCAACCCTGCCCATTTGATCTCATTAGCCAGTGTCAACTCTCTGTTATTTTCTTTTCTGCTTCTGGGTAAAGCACACCATGTGAATACTCCCTCCTTTATCTTACCACTTGATCAACAGTAGGAAAGTTATTCCTTTGCTCTTCCTCTTGTGAAAGCATCATGCAACTACTGTCTATGGTTTGCCTCTGTTAATCCATATGCTCCCACAGCAAATATTCCTTCTTCCTACGAAAACCTTCCATTTTGGAACTTCCTCGCTTGTAGAATTTCCTTCCGCTGTAGTCAAAAGCACTTGAGTCTTAAAGCCAATGAATTAAATTAGTGGATCTTTTCTCCTGTAAATCTAACACAGTAATTACCCTACACTGAGAGACCTACATCGTCTTCCTCTCAGATTTATCTTTACATAACACTGCGACCACTGAGAGCGTCCCAGTCTTCTGTAAAACTTACTTTCACAGGATCTGTAGCTGCTACTGACCCAGATGAAATAAAACAAGTCCTCAATGCTTTCCTAGTGCCACTTAGTCTACTGAACTTCATCCTGACTTTGCTGGTATATGGTCCTGATTCACCACTACTCCCAATCAATTATACTGAAGTACAGCAAATGTTGAATAACTGAATTTGAAAATAGTAAGTATTTTGCACAAGGTAACATTTATTTGGGTACCTGAATGTTTTTCTCTTTATCTAGAAGCAACTGATTAACTGCATTACAAAAGATCAGTTCCCAACACAGAGAATTAGGACTGGCCACATCACTCTCATCAACATTAACAGATGTGCTCATCTATAAACTTTACCTGTACATGTGGTGAAGTATTCTGAGATAAGACCATCACAAGGAGAAAGCGAGTCATATTCACTCCTTCACTTCTGGTTTAGCATGGAGTGATTCCGACATCAGCAGTGAGTTGTCTCTTTTTTTGTTCCCCTATAAATAAACACAAGAGCGGCCAGTTTTACTTCTCATTATTTATAAATAACAATGTGAAGTGTTATCTCAAAACTGAAATTTGGTAGTGAAGTTACGTATCCTTTACAAGAGGGATTTATAATGGGAACATATATAGAAAGAAGCTATACCCTTGGTATTGTAATTAAGCTTTTAAAACATCCGATAATTCAGTGATATTTGTTTTTCCTTTCTTTGATGAACTGATAAATGTCACTTGAATATTTGCATGAGCACTCAGTAGAGAAGCTAGTTTGCTTCAAAAGAAAATAGTACACACACTTATTCCTCCTCTGCTGTACATAAATTCTAAATAGTACCTTGGCAGAATTATGAAATAAAAATGAATGTTTTTAAAGGCATTTGTGGAGTCTGGGGAATAAATGGTAGAATTTTCTTATATTTCTCATATATGCAGATAACAGATACATTTAATGCAAGAAGGAAATAGAATTTTAATAGAATTTTTAACTAAAGATCTTGAAACAAAACTAGACATACATTTTAATTGAATTTCTGGCTCAAATTACAGCAAACCATTATAAATCATTAGGAATCAGTTTTAAAACTGCTTTCACTTTTACCCGTATTACAAACACAGAGGTAAGCTTTTACAGCTACAGATAAGTGTTAATAAATTACCCGAATTTCAAAATTAATGGCTGCCCGGCTGCTTTGGGGAGATATCATTGTGTTTCATGAATATTTTGATTTTGTGATTAGATCAAAATGCACTGAATTCCTAAACAGTCATAACTAAGGTCTGCTGATCATAAACTGTTCTTTTTTAATAAATTATATTCCTCACAAATCTGCTGATATGGAATAATTAGAAATTGGTTGCCTGCATTTACTGTAATATTTGCATGACTTTAGATCTCCACCTACTGATCTAGTGGCTGGCAGGAAATGTACATTTTGTACATTTCTAAATATACCTTGCCTGCAGAGATAATGGTTTATATTGTGATGTTAAGAAGGTTTTTATTTGCAAAAAACAAAGAGGTGTCACTTGCCAGTTCTGGAAGACATTGATTAGGCTGTTTATGTCATTCCTATTCAGAACTTATTATTTACAGCTTTCCTGTTTCCTTTCCTTTGTAGGAGATAATGATCTGTCTCCTGTAAACTGCTTAAAGTGTGCCTATTTTCTCTTTTTTTTTTAGGGAGTCTTGAAATACATTTTATAGAAGGCAAGCATATTGAAATGGAATGTAAACGGTGTAAAATACAGCATATTAATCGAAAATGATATCTTTCACTATAATCTTTAAATTAAGTGGCATACAAATATTTATAGTTAGGGAAAATAAAAATTGCAAATCCATTTTTCATTGTGGAAGGCACATGCATCTGAATGTGATCCTGTAAGACATATATATTCCAAAATTAAATACACTTACATTTTGGGAACTATTCATTTTAACGGTACTGTACATGGGCATATTTGTTTTTTGCTACAGATCTTTATTGAGGGAAGGGAGTGCTCATTGCTGTCTAGCATTCAGGTTTCAGAATGGCCTAAGCACACAGTGTCCCTATGGATGCTTTACAACCATGTGTTTTAGGGCACATTTCAGATTTAGAAAGGTGGCTTTACTTTTCTGCCATATACAGCAGAGATTTAACATAATGGTTAATGCTTAATGTATTAACATCATCAAATGTTAAAATCAATGCATCAAAGGGGCAGGCTACAGCATACTATATAACATATTTAGATGACAGAAGAAGGGTATTTGGGATATTCGCATGCTAAAAATTCACATTTCAAAAAATGCAAATAAAAATTACTACCATTGCCATGGCTTTGTAATGTGATAGATCAAGGAAAAATATTGATGACAGGCTGAATCTTCAACCAGTCAGTTCACAAGACTTATAATTTATTCTAATGATTTCTATTTCTTTTTGAGGAAAAATTGACCCTGCTTCCTATTTTGCCCCAATTGCTAACTATAGTTGTTTCTGAAGTCCAATGAATTGCTCTTACTCCCACACTGGACAACTAGTCCCGTAAACTAGAAGATATGTAAAGTGATCAAGGATAAAGCTATTAATTGTTCACAATCATGCTCTTTTATCATTTCAGTCAAGTCCTTGTGCTGTTTGTTTTATGGGTATTTATCCCATTCTCCTTGGTAGTGTGACCTACATGCATTAAAACTTAATACTGAGTTTCATTAGCAATGTATCCTATATCAATTTCACCTCTCCCCCAAATTAAATAGGTTTTCTTTTTTAAGATGAATGAAATCAGTGTAAAACAACTCCAGCACCTCTGCTTGTTGAATCATGTACTCATTGATTGATATTTCATCATTAGCCCTTAAAACCATTGCAGAAATATTAATCTGTATAGAAAGTGCTCCTGCAGTTGTGAAAAACCTGCTAATTTGGCCAAGCACAGGTTAATAGTGACAAAAAAGGGAGTCATATGAGCTATGTCCCTTCCACTGGTCACACTGGAAACCAGATTCCTGGTTTCCATGTTGGAAACCTGGCACTCTGGCTGAAGTCCATGGTACAGAGCCTGGTGAAGTGTTGGCCATTTTTCAGCATGTTGTTTCTAGCCCATGAGTAATTTCTGGTCAGAAGCAAATCCAAATGGGAGGGCACATCGTGTGGAGGGCCTTCTCTGTCTCCATAGGTTGGGCACGTTGTCTGGACAAGAGGGAATATGACCCGCTGCCATCAGAGACACAGGAAGCAGAAAAGAAGAGGCTCTCTTAGCACTAAACAAGGTACTTTAGGTGCCTAAACTGGAAATCTTTGGTTCTAACAAAGGTTTCTTTGGCAAATTTTCAGACAGGAAATCAACTTAGGCAGCCTAAAGTTTCCTCTAGAAGAGACACTCTGTCTTTGCGAGCTATACTGGAAACTGAGAAAAACCAACCTCATGACTTTGGCATGCAAATTAGTCATCTAAAGTTGGCCAAGGTGCATACTAGTAAAAAGGAAAACTAATTATACAAATAACTAATAACTGTATAAAGACAGCACACAATGAAAATCATGAATAATTGAATTGAGGTGGAGTGGTGGTTTTTTGTTTTGGTTTTTCTAAATTTTTAAACTAGAATCTGTAAAATAATCTGGAAAGCAAAACTGAAATTGAAACAAATAAAAAAACAGAACTCCTGACATCTGAGGAATATTTGGTGCTCTGTGGATCATAGAGAGAAAATCTCATGGACTAGAGACAGAAAAAAAAATGTTTTACTTTGAAAGCTATGTTTGACCAAGATATCCTTAAAAGTACTATGTAGGACATGAGAGCTGCTATGGTTACAGCAGTGAAGATTGTTTTATTTGAACCTAAAGATTTCTGTGAGAATCCTAATTCTACCCTTAGCGGATATATCTAACTCCCATTGATGTTAGTTCTTCATGGGACAAAGTTTGGGCTGGAGGATTGTTAACTGCTATAATTCTTATGAAAAGAGAATATACATTTCTTCTTGCAAAGAAATAACAAGGGGATAATCTGAAGTGCTCTAAGCCACCATCAGGAGGAAGAATTATTATCTTTTCACAAGAAGAAAAGAACCTACATTTAAGCTAATATTGACAGATCTCTACAGACCAGAAGAGAAACAATCCCACAGCCTAAGCAAAGCAAAGAGATCAGTCTCTGACATCCATTCAGAGACCAGCTGCTGGTGAAAGAGAACAGAGGAGCCAGGAGCCGGAGGAACAGATGTGTCTGATGAGATGTGTGCAGGGCATATTCCTAGTACCCAGTAAGTAGGCCCAGCTATTTAGCAGATTTTGTAAAGAACCTTTTGTGTGGAGAATAAATAGACTAAAATATGATCCTGGAGATTTCAGGATCATACATGGCATAAGAAACTTGGGGAGCATCAGTGTTCTACTGCTGAATTATTTGTACCTGCACATGTTTGCATTAGCGATAGGGACTTCAAAGCGCTGTGGTGACAGTCATTCTGCATAATGCCAAACAGCCAAGCCTGTTATAACAAGGGGGCAGGATTACATTTTACAGTTCTGGTGCTATTTGCTTTGTGCAAATACTTAATTGTATGTTAAATTGACTGTAGACATGATCTATTAAAGCTTGGTTTTTCAAGGGTACCTCAGGGAGTTAGCACCCACCTCCCCATGACACGCCGTGTGATTTGGGCAGGGAACTCCCTCAGGCTCATGTGAATATCCCAGCCTCATTGTAGGTTTCTGAGCAGACATGGTGAGCATTGTCCTGATTCATGTGGGCTAATTAGTCAATATTTATATTATGTTCTGCAGGCTGGAAAGTAGGAGAGAAGTGCTAACTGCTGTTGTTTTTATTATTTAATTACAACATGAGGAAGTTGTGGAAACCTCTCCTGGAGCCCTCAAGTGATAGCTATGAGTCACAATCCTGTTCACACAGTTTGTGTCAAAATACTCAGCCCCAGGAATACCCTGGACAATTTTTGAACATCATGTGTCTACATGTGCTCATGGCTCCTGCCCCTGAGATACAGAGAACTGCACTTGTATGACATGAGCAGGCAGCATCATCCCGTTAACTCAGGGGGAAAAGGGCCCAATAGGTTTGCCTGGGTTGCCGTAAAATGCAGTGTAAAGGACAGAGTGCCACAATCTCTTACATTTCCTACCAGTACCTAAACTGCAGGACTAGTTCAGTATATAGTCAAAACCAGCATTAGTCTATGTCAAGCAGACTGGAGATCTGGGATTTTGGTTATAACTTTTCTAAATTCTTCCTCAAGAAGCTGACTGTTCCTCTTGTTTTCTTCCATTCCTACCTGTCCATCCAGAATCTTTCTTCCATCACTGCTGTGACACATAATTTTGCACAGCAGAGCTCCCTGGACATTGATGGCATCATGAAAAATTATGTGGTCAAGAGACTGGAAAGATTGTTTTGCACCTTTGGGTGTATTTGGTAAGGACCACAAGGGAAGGAGCAGTCAGGATTATATGCAGAGGAAGTGCATATTAGGAGACCTGGAATTATTGGTAACATTTGGCATGTCAGAAGTCCCTCTTTATTTGATTCTATTCCATCAATGCAGAGGATGACAATGTTTAGAAATGAACAGTGTATTTGGGACAGGCTGAAAAAAGCCAATCTCCACTTAACACCACTTATGCGGTATTAAGATTTTCCAGTTCTCACTGGAACCAATTTAGTTCCTGATGTGTGTGGGAATATCCCTGTCAAGATCAAGTTGAAATAGTATGCCTTCTATTCAAATCCATTCTTGTACTTGATTTTGTGCTTATTAATGCACATATTACAAACATGACACAGAAAAGCAAATTCATTCTGCAGTGTAAAACAACATGAATTTAGAAAATGAAACCCTAACCTCTACATACTTGAAGGCTTTGCAACCAATTAAGAGTGTTCCATGAAGTAGGAGAAACACAGTATTGTGTCACACATGCTTGTCTTTTTATAGTAGCCACTGACAATGGTTTCTTAAAAGATGGATAAATTACACTTCTGCTGAAAAAGGCAGCTATACAAAATTTTGATGCTTTACCTGGATTCTGCCTCACCAGAATGACAACTGGATATGGCAAAAGCAGAGTCAGTTGACTAAGGGGAGCATTACCTATGAATATTTATTCATATTCATATGTGTGGTAAATTTCTTCAAAGTGCAGCTGAAATTATGACTGACATGTGAAAAAGAGCTCACAAATCTGAAACAGGCTGAAGTTAGGTGGAGAAAATCAAGAGAAGAGGGATATCTTTGAATATATTCAACTCAAGAGAACAAGCAAATCCAAGGCCCCCAAGGCACAAGTGTTCATCCTAGAGGCACCTGTGGTATGTAGGAGCTGGGATGTGTGCCCGCACAACAAAGAAAGGTGCTGTGAAAAACATACTTTGGAACTCAGAGGCAATATAAATGCTTTTGAAGATGATGTCTCGATGTCAGGGGTAGTTCCCAGCTGCTGTTACTGTATAGTGGTGTGCAAGTGTCCATTAAGATCCAATAGATAGTGCAGAGGCAAGGGCAACCCTACTGATTGTTGCTCTTGCTTCTGTCCTCCCTATGGAGCTTTTCTGCCTGCAGTATGAGAGTGGGAGATCACTGTCCCTCTGACAGGATTCCTTCTTTCTTTGATTAACTGCTTAGCCTCTTTTGGGGCAAGCACTTTAGACCGACATTTTCAACATTAAGCACATCAACTAGACACTTCAACCCATGTAAGTCACTTCAAAGAGCAGACAGATTCCACATCATGTAAGAGCTACAGCCTTCACAAGATTGATTTGGAGGTATCTCTGCTCAGCAGCTCTAAAAACTAGGCCATTTTTATTTAGATTCCTAAAGCCAAAATCAAATACTTAGCTTTAGGCAACTTCATCCTGAACCTTGGTCCTAATCTCTTTTTTAATACTCTGCTAAGTAGAAAGATGCAAATAGTTACTGTGTACATAAATCAGTGTTGTTCCAAAGATTAGTTAGAGCTTGTAAAACGTTATGTAATATGTTAAAGCATTTCCATTTTTATTCTATACAGGCAGTGGAAATAAAAGACAATCACCTGTATCTAACATTTTCTGTAACTCACAGTACAGTATTATTCAAGCTGTACATTAAACTTACGTTTTCCACATGGGTTGATTCTCTCTAGAGCAGGAATGAAATTGTTGTGGGATGGTTGCTTTGGATTGTGGTCATTTCATTTTAAATTTACAAGCTTCTTTGGGTTTCTTTTAGATATTTCAATGAAGAAGAAATTTGCAACTAACTAAGAAAGAAATTTAGGGAAGTTGATGTGGGGAAGATCAAAAAAACTTGTACAAAGAAACATTGGCATTTACTTCAAGAATAAATGATAGGAAGGCCAAAAAAAATAAGTATTTCATTTGTAGCTGTAGCTAGACAAATTATGGATAAATCTTTATTACATTGAACTGATGGGAACATATTTAAAGATTTTTCACATCTCCAAGGAGTTTAGAATTAGAGGTATGTGAGAGTTTTTCAAAAAAGTTGGATTATGGTGCTTACTCTAAAAATCTCGGAATTTTGCCGTTAAAAAATGAGTAGATCTCAGTGGTAAGAGCAAAAAATAACTAAGATCTTGGAAGAATCTATCTGCATGTAATAATCCATTCTTAAATTGCTCCAAGAAGAAGTTAAAGAGATTCACTGGGCAGGCTTACACATAAATTCTGTTGCATGAGTAGACTGAATTTACTTCAATAACTGCACTTCCACAACTGTGGTGATTCATATGCAAGTACTTTTAGGAGTAATTACTTGCCAGCAAGGAGCACATAATCAGGCTCATGGTCTTCTTGTAACAGTGATTGCCTCTGATTCTGCAAAGCACCACCAGCTCAATATTGGAAACTCCCTGTACTTCATGGCTATAGTAATCTAAAACATCACCATATTGCCAGTGTGAAGTAAACAAGGGTAATGCAACTTGATCCCTAGTCATTGTTACTCATGCAAGTTAATTCAACCTTTCAAAAACTAGACTTATTCAAAGGAAGTAGAGAAAATTATAGATTTCATCAAACCATTCAAAGAAACATTGTCCAACAGACGGTCAAGTATTAACTTTTTTCTCAAGCTGTTTCCCAGTTAATTTGTGATCTAAAAAGTGTACTACATACAAAGTTATCCATTTGTCCTAAAGGCTAAAAAACGTTCAGCATCTCCAGGATACAAGAAGCTTTCAGTGTTCTGTGAAATGATTGCTGGATGGTGTGAGGTCTTGGTTGAGCTGGACATGTCTGACAGTTGGAAACACTCTTTCACTTAAAAGTTTCTCAAGGTCTTGCGTTCTAGTCCAGGAATTCAGAAGAATAACTGTTTTTGGGGTTTTTTTTAAAGGAAAGACCTTTTTTTTAAAAAAAAGACTTATAACAAATAACTTCATTAGCCATAATAGAAAACTTGTTGTAAGGGGAATTTGTGTTTGAAAGTTTGCCTATCAATTTTTCATACCCAAAGTAAGAAACTATGGCGTACATTTAAGTTCCTCAACAGGACAATCACTTCCAAAACATGAAATATCCAAGTAGAAAATAGTATACATACACTTTTCCAGGTACTAAGAGATGCATCTTATGCCTGAGAGCACAAGTCTTTTCAAATGTATATACTAATAAAATTGGATTCAAAGCACTTCATGTTGTAATCTAAACACTACGGAACCATATTTATTGACTGAAATTAAACACTGAAGTAAATTACATGTTGAAGTACTCTAAATCAAAGAAGTTACTTAAATTTGCTGGCTAATTCATGCATTACCAAAATATAATGTTGGAAAACATAATGTTGGTAACATTACCTGGCCTCCCACATAAGGCAGGTATATGGAAGTTAATATTTTTTACAGTTAGGCAGAATTGTAACAAATAACATCCAAATTTTCTATTTTCCCTTCAGTGGAGCACCCTGCAAGACCCCTAATTTCAAGCAAAGTCAGAGGAGATAGCAATGAGTACTTTTTGTATCGCACCATGAAAGCAATCCATCCTTGTAGAAATTCTCCATATTGAGACAATGCCAGTGGTAGTAATTTTGCTAAAAAACTGCACATTTTCTGCCAGAAGTATTGAAGGACCACAGTCACAGGCTGAAAGACATATCTGCTCAAACAATCCTTTATGAACCCAAAAAGAAGGAACACCAAGATACTTCAGCAGTGCTACACCAGCAGCCTCCCGCCTGTCTTAGAAATCTTTTGGTATTGCAGCATTTTGGGCTGCACATGAAAACGCTTACCAAGGTATCACTTTTGGAACAGAAAATAAGTCCATCCCCTGCTCCCTATTGTTATCATTCCCTCCTTGCCTCAACAAACAGCTATGGAGTAGATCTGAAAAGAAAATTGCATATTAACCCAAAATTTCTCCATTGTAGAGAAATCCCCAATGACCATTATGGTAGTAACACACCTATTACAGCAACATCATTCTCCTGCACTTTTACCTTCCCAGCTGGTGAACACTTAGTTGGGAGATGCTTATATTAAAAGCCTTGTAAAGTGAATAGCATGAATTTTGAACAGGCCGGAGTATCTCAAGGTGGGACTGGGACAGATTACCTTTTCTGAGCATTTAAAATGATCCCTGTCTTAACAAAGCGTCTCTCTGCACCATAGAAAAAAAATGGAAGGATGAACAGCCTTCAGAGTGTGACATATTTAGAGTTCGTCAAATTACTAACTTAACTTTTTAGAAAAGCTGAAGATGCCAAAACTATCCAGTAGCTTTTTGCATTTGGACTCATGCATCAAAAGGAAATGATAGTGTTGAGATGCTGATAAGTACAAGCAGAGCATGGGGCTGACTGGGGAAACCACTGGACAGATTGTACTGCACTGTGATGTACCCCAGGCAGGTACCACTACAGCGACCTCTAAAGTAGCCACAAAGTAATGAAGCAAAAACTATTTTAAAGTATGCTATGGTCCAGTCATTCACTGGTGTTGAAGCTGTTCTGAACACCTGGCTTCTAGTTCTCTGCAATGGGAGTTTCAATGTGAATTATCACCTGTCAAATGATCAGACTTCAAAAATTCTGCTCTCTAAAGCTTTTCAGAAGTATGTCTTTTAAAATACATATCTTAAGGGCAGCAGAAAAACATTTTAATGAATGCTAACATGTTTGTAAACACAATGAAAATGGTATTTCCTACTGAGCAGTATAGGATCATTTAAATAAAATATCTGCCTTTGGACATCAGACCCTGCTGGTGATCCCAACAGGATTTGTGCTTCATTTTTCTATTGGAAAACACATCATATATGGACATGTTTTATGAGGACTGATAAAAAGAGAAATCTCTGACACATGACATCTGTACAGATTTCTCCTTTTTAAATCTGTATATCTTAATAAACTTCCAAAATTCATCCCTGAAAATGTGTTGACTTGTTCCAAATGCCTCATGCTAAGAGGCAAATATCAGCATAAGAATTCATTATTTTAATAGAACTAAAGTCTGTCAGAGGTAGGAGAGCAGAATGCAAATGTCAACATTGCTGGAGGTACCAGCAAACTGATAAAGCCCATTTATTTATATGACTATATTTCCAGTAGAACAGTGTCACTTAAATATCTTTAGTCACTTTATGTTTATTCTAGTTTCTTCATAAAGTGACTTCCATCTAACACCACAAACTGATGTCCTAACTCAGTGAATACTGAGTTCTCACTTGATAAAATATGTTTTGGGCTAAATCCTGAAATCAACTAAAACTGTGAATAGAGACAGGTTTGCAGGGTGCTGCGCCCTTCTGCACAGTTTGAACATCTTTCACTCTGAGTAAGTGAGAGCTACAAGTAAGAGAGCTTGAGCATGTGGAGGTGACCACAGAATCTCCCAAGGTTCACACTCCTTGGTTTGGTGGGAACTGAAGCCTGAGGGCCCTGATGGGTGACCAAGACCTGCTGCCCGCTGCCATCTGCTCTTACAGATCTGCTTGTTCTTGTGCAGCCAGTGGCTGTTAGGTTGTACAGCATTTCTCTCTGACCCCATATAAGCAGTAGTCATAACTTCCCTAAATACTGTAGACATGGCAAAAGGAAGATTTTTCTCTTCTGAGTTTCTTTTCCCCACATCCTACTGCTAGTCCTTCTGCAGCACTTCCACTTTGGATACATTTTGTTTTTAGATAGCAACGTCAGAATTTTGTACAGAGCAACAAAGGAGACCTTATTAGCACAGTGTGTGATAGTCCTAATACCTTTTATTTCTCAAAAGTATTTCTCTTCTCTATTTGTCTTCATAACTACAGATTCCCAGCAGCCTGCAGCCATCCTGTGATGATCTGGTGTACCAGGACCTCCTCCGCTACAGGCATTTCCAGACGGTGACTTCTCTGGAGGAGTTTCTGAACAAACAGGAACATTTTTTTCCTAATGAAGACCAAGCCAAAACTGACACATCACGTTTGAAATGGTCCTGTGGGATGTGAGCCATAGGTAGCTATCAAGTAGCTGTGCTCTAAACCACTGTAATTTCATGTGTTATAAACTGCCCAATCTATTCAACTCACTATGCATTTTATTTTATCTTTCTTAAAGAAAACGTATGTAGAATTTATTTAATTTAAATTTAAAAATATTATTTTTCTCTCCTATTTAAATCCAGGAAGATTTAAATAGATGTACTCACAGCAACTATATCTACTAGTATTTCTATAGCTCATTACTGAATCTAACGAAGGTCTATTCACATTCACGTCAGTGATATCTATTCAGTAGCATAATTTATGACATTTGCAACACTGGATGGATACTGACTAGGAAATTCTAGCTATGTGAGATACAGCACCGAAAAAAATCTGAAGGAACACATTTTTAAACGCAAGGTCTGAGTGCTGATTGACATGCTTTGTACGATAGTAAAATCTGGCAGGTGCATTAACTTGCATTCCTCTGATCTGTACACATCCACACTTGTCTTCTTAGGGTACTTGGTAATAAGCTTCTTTAAAGATCCCTGAGTAAGCACTGAAGATAATATCTGGAGTATGTAGCACTCAGTCCTTTTAGAATGGCTTTTTCCTGCTCCTTTCGTTTTCTTAAGAAAATGTCAGTTTAATCATATCTTAATGCTTTGATAATGCTTTTCTTTACATAGCTGTAGAACACTCACTTCAGTGTTTTAAAAGAATTAATGTAGATGTAAAAATGCCAGTTAAATGAGATTTCTTCCAACAGGCTAACAAAACTGAAGTGCAAGGCTTTAAAACTTGCAAGACACTCACACAGCAACACAAACGTGCCATAGCAGAGGCCACTTTGCATTTATCATTGCTGAAGACATTCTGTTCCCATTTGGCAAGTTCAGAGAATCTATATACAAGCTCACCTACTGTCAAATGCTATAGACAACTTCTTCAGAAAAGTTTATTTCTCATTTCTACCTAGCAGTCCACAAACAATCCAGGAACCCCTATGGCAGTCCTTTGGTATTAAATATTAGTTTCCAGAACTGGCCAAACTCGTAATAGTACACCCTGCTGCTACTGAATAAAATAAAGAATTGTACTATGTTTCTCCATACCAATAAACATGTTACAAACCCATAATATATTCTTTTAGAAGACTACACAACAAATTCCCTGTGCAGGTTGTCATGAAAGAGTGTGCGCACCATGGGCAGGATTGACGGAAGAGCCTTCAGAGGCAGGTGTGCATTCCTCAGCTGAGTTCTGCTTGGTTCACAGCCTCCAACAGACACTTCTCAAACTGCTTGTGTCTCTTAGCAAAAGTAGTCATGGCTTTACCTTTCAATGAATTTCTTCTTACAATACATTCTCAAATACAAAACTTTCTTATTCACTCAAAGTATAAAATTAAATGTGTTGGAATGGCACAATTAGAAATGGCCCAGGGAGTATTTATGTGGTTTGACATTTAACTTAGGGAATCTGCATACTTAGGAGATTCTACAAAATTCCTTCTTCACCATTACATTTGACTACCATGAGAAATCTACTTTTTATTATTGATTTGTAGACTCAGCTCCTCAAATAGGTATAATAAAACAGTTTTGTGATTCTTGTATGTTAGTTTCTAAGATTAAAAGAGGCTCTTTCCTCCAAGAAGAGCATAATTTATGATGTACTGCAATACACATTGCATGAGATAAATTGACAACTTGCATATCTTCATCTGTAGTCACTTTCTATAAGTAGAAAATGCTTCTAATTCCCTGTGTGCCTTGTAAAAATTATATATGTAGTCTGAAATCCAAAAGCAATTTGGCAGAATACAACATCAAGTAAGATAATCCTACCTTCAGGTATTTTGCTTGAAATGTCAGCCAACACCCCTCAGTGTTTCAGTAGGCATAGAATTAAACCAAGGAAAATCTTCATCCACACCCATATGATTTTAATGAAATTTATTTAATGGATGAATTAATACATAGGTCTGGAAGATTTGTGGTCTGATATTATTTTTAAAATACTTTTACTACAAATTGGTTTCATATGAATAAATGTTTGGATGATGTGTCCTTTTTATGCCCTATGTCAGAAGTAGCATGATCAAGCCCATAATTGTAACAGAAATAATGAAGCACAATGATTCAGAGAGTTCATCTTTCATTTATGCCCTTATCTAAAGCACGTAGAAGCTAATCAAATTTTTTCCAGTGATACAGTAGTTTTTGGATGAAGCCCTTACAGAGGCATGAAATCTACAAAGTTACATAGTTGTGTAACAAGCGAAAATATGAGAGAATCAAGCCTTTCTTAGCTTAGAAAGCTTCATCCAGGAGGTTTTGAAAAATTCATGTATTATTTTAAAAACTATGCTTAATATAATTGTTCCAGATTACTATTTGAGCAAATTGCAATTTTTCTTTTCGCTCCAAGAGGATGTTTCACTCCTGTACTGATGAAATCTTCTGACATTTTATTTTGAGATATGTTGGCTTGATTCCAGCCCTACTGCTTAACATCTCTTTTTTTGGCTGTTTCTTGTAACTATACAGACAACTCTGTTCTTCTTGCCCCCTGTCATACCCAAGAGAATGCAGGATGGATCCATTTTCACTTTGCTTGGTTTACACTAGGGATAGGCAGGGACATCTAACATCAAGAAGAACCATTATGGCCATTACTTCTTGGTGAACACTAGGTGGGTCATGGCAGACTATTTTGAGGATTCATAATTGGACTTCCTAAGTAAAAAGTCAATATACACAATTCCTTTTGAAACTGAGAAATGGTAACAGCATTTCAGTATTCAGAATAGAAATTGCATTAACAGTACTTTTGTCTTTGAGCTCCAATATAGCTATTCTGACAAAAAATTCTTTGCCTGGAGAAGACGTGCTTTAGTGGCATACCCAGAAATACAACTTCACCTAGATGAGAAAGAACAAAACTCCGATGCGTAATGTAGAGTCGCACACAAAAAAAAATTAAAAAGAACTGCTACGGTTGAAACGAAGTACAGAATTTGACACAGAGATAAAGTCTTTCTAATAAGTAACTTAAAGCTAATTTTCAGCTGTTCTCCTCATCCTTCTCACTCCTTTAAAACTCTGTAAATGGAGTCTGTGGTCTTTTATATAGAGATGTGGGTAAGATCATGCGCCGAAGAGGCTTAGATTTAGAGTTGTTGTTTTGTTCTGCAACTAAATATTATGGTTAGTTCTCATTTAAACAACAGGATGCATTAGGACTTTAAAAGTATGTCTCAATAAGTCTGTGGGACATAAGATGCTTGGAATTAGATCTTAACAGCATTTCCTTCTCCCAAATGATTATCTAGGGCTATATTTGATAGCTATATCTTGAAGTACGCTTACTTCAAAGAAAATGAACTCGAACTATCTAATAGAAAATACTTCATCTGCTGTTTCACATAAAGATGTCACAGTTTTGACAAAAAAGAGAAATTTCTTTTTTATCAACTCTAATGAATGCAAAGTCTAGCCTTCCAAACTTTATTTGTACCTTCTTCTCAATCTCTTTTTGTCCTCCACTGAGCCAGAAATTGTCAATAATTGGGAAGCAGCAAATGATGCATCAGCTAAAGGATGTGACCTCTTTATCATTACGTACCTCTAACATTCATTTTCTTCTATTGCATATTGCATTGGCCTTACAATGAACAGCAAATTTGCAGGGCATGGACCACAGCATTTGGATTGTGTGCTCTCCCAGTGAAAATCCAGTCCTGACAGGACTTACTATTGCAAATACCAAGCAATCTTAAAACTCACTAAACAATTATGGATGTTAGTCTATCTGATTAGCCAAGATTACCTCCAACTGTTTAAGCTTGTACTACTTCATGCTGCATAAAGCTGTCATTATATTTGAATGCTGGGTGTGGATTTGTCAGTAAAAATACCAAAAAGGAATAAAGATACCAGATAATTCAATTAACTCAGTTTTCACCTGTTTCAATTGGAGGTCCTAGATCCTCTAAGGAAAATTTCTTAAGCACTCAACAAAGAAGAAATATCTTTCCCATGGAGAAAACTGGGGGGAAAAAATCTACTATTGGTAATTTTTCCATAAGAAAAGGCAGACTGCCAGAAGCTTTCAAGCATGCATTTATTTGGTCCTTACTCAATAAATCCTCTTCTGACATTAATTTTCTTGAGAAGTATTGTGTGATTGTGAAACCTCCCATTTCTGGGCAAGATTATTGAAGAGATGATAGATAGCAAATAGTGTCTAGCAGCATCTGTTCTTAATTTTTAGACACCAGTCAGGTTTCAGACCTTGACATGGCATCTGAAGGACATCAGTTTCAGTGACCAAAACTCTCCCTACAGCATTAGGACAATGTTCAGTGTCCTCACTAATATATCCAGGTCTCAGTGACCTTCTATCTTCAATTGCAGAGACTGCCATGTACTGTTTATTTGACTGTGGAACCTAAGGAGTGCTAAAAAAAAATAATAGTTTATCCTTTCTTATGCTGGAGAGGATCCAGAGGATGGGTTATGATCATTCGCTTTTCTTCTTTAGGGGCTTTGCTGGGGCTGCCTCTGAAGTACAGCCCTGACAGCCTTAATCCTCTTTTTTTCTGTGCTGAGGGGAAGACAAACTAGGAAGCAGGAAAGTCATTTGAGCAAAATGGGGCAAATTTGCAAATATAGAGCTGACGATATTCCATTTGGCCTCCTTTTTTTCCAGATCCTGGTCCTGAATTAAATACTGTCATGTAATGGTCTTGCTGGCATGGAGGCAATGCTGGCAAAGGACAGCGTAGTAGCAAACAAATAAAACCTACAAGCAATCCATGGAAGAATAGTATGTTCCTGTACATTCATAAGCGGATGTGTAGATATGTGGTCATGCTAAATGAAACCTGGGTCTGGTTTCCCGAATAAAAAGGATCCAGGTACATGTTTCTGCTCTGCAGTTGTGATAGAGGCAGATGTCACCTTTCTCAGCAAATTTCCCTTTAGCTGGGGTTACACCAGAACATGTATCACATATGACCTGCCATGAAATGTTTGTGACATACACATACAAAACTCAACAGTTAAAGCCCACATAACTGGAAGAAAGTTCCTTTCTCTCTCTCTTTCAAACCCACGCATCTACTGCAGTGCTGAGTGGCGCCAACCAAAGCAAGTGTGGTTTGGGCAGTTCAGAGGGCTTGTTCTCTTAATTGTCTTATGTGCAATCCAGGATGCAATGAAGTAAATACAGGAGCAAAAGGCTGTGCCCAGATATTGGGGGTAGTGTCTAACTCATTCTAGTTTTCAGTCTTCCTCCCTCCCTGCCTGACAGAAAGAAGAACTATCTGTGCCTTCTCCTGGGAAATGGTTGCTTATTTACTCAGGTGAAGTACTGATGGGTGTCTTAAATTGAGACATGCCTGCCCCCCAACCACTGCCCACCCCCGCTCCCAAAACAGCAACAAGGTAAAATAAGGATTAATGTCAACCAATAAGATCAAAGTAAGAAGCCATGGATTTAAAATCTTAATGAGAAAAACAGATTCTGAAACAAGCTCTTAAAAAACCTGGCATTAAAAAAAAAAAAAAAAAAATCTTGCTACTGTCTCTACAATGTATTTTATGGACATTAAGCATTTGAGTAATATTGTGGACCCTGAATCCTGACTTTTCAAATGGCTTTCCACTTCCTTCTCCCTTTCCCCACTGAGGGTGTCCTGTGTGATGAACAGTCCCCAGTTCTGGGTAGTTATGTAATAAGCCACTTACCAGCCTGGCTAGAGTCTCCCTCCTTTCACATCTGGTACACATTAGGTTTTTGGAAATCTGAATCCCACTGGAATCAGTGAACACTGCAGTCTTCCCCTTCCAGCTTCCCAAATTCAAATGGTTACTGGAGATAGTTTATATGTAATCAGAGGGAGATCTAATAACATCTGTTTAAATGCAATTATGAGCCAATGCCATACATTCTTCAGAGCCTGCACAAGACATTTCTTGCAGTACCTCAGTCTCGGCATAGCACTACCCTGAGAGATTTACGGCACATCCTATAATAAGAAGGAACTAGGGGAGTAAGTGAATTTGCAAATAAATATGAAACAGAGTTCATATAAAGTTACAAATATTGAAAAGTTATAGATTAACATAAACCAAATTTTAGTGAATTTGAATCTCGGTTTCCTCTATCGATACCTCTTTTTGTATTATATTGCAAAATGATGAGGAATTTACGATAAGAGAAATCTGAGAACCCGAAGAGCACTGCACAGAAAAGCAGACCAAATACCACAGGGTCACACAACTTGCAAATTCACATAAAGCATTTATGCCTATAATTCAGTTTGAGCCAAATCCTAAATTCACCTCCAGACAGAATAACGTAAAAATACTCTCCTCAGATATTTTGACAAAAATGTTGCTTTGCAGACACACTTCCCTAGCATTAAATTGTTCTAAAATAATTTGCAATATATATCAGTCAGAATACTTCAAGGAGGCTAGCATAACTGGCTGGAAATATTAATAGCATATATTTTTCCAGAATAATGAGGGGTTCTTGCAAACAAAAGATTGCATATCAGATTTACAGAATTCACATTAAAAGCTAAATATAACCATAACTTCATGAAAAATATTGAACACTGCTGTGTATTATACTTTGCAATGCTCTCTGAAGGGAAGTGTAGGAAGCTTCATCACTTCAAATCTCTTAAGGCTGGATTAAGGAAAACATTTTGGGAGGAGAAAATTGCAACTGGTAGATATGGAAGACTAAACATTTCTAGTAACAGATCTTTTCCATTTCCCATTCTTTTAGGTTTATTAACACGAGAAATACAGAGATGCAGAATTATGCACCATCACAGCATAGCGTAACTTTCCACAGATAGAATTTATCTGATGAGATTTTAAAAATCCTGGTGCTACAGTGGGGACAGCTGAAGCTGGCAGAAACTAGGCTGAAACCTGAACAGTACGTACAGAATTTCCAGTCTGATTATTCAGATCCACACAGTTGTTAGAAACTGAATAAGGTTTTTCTGTTGAAAGTCCTTGATTACTGCAAACAACTGCAAGGCCACAGCCCCATTTAGCTGCTTCTCTTAAAAAAATTGTTGAGCTTTTGAACTGCAATTATTAACCTGTATTTTTTTTTGCCTTCTGCAGCAATTATCCAGTGAGTATTTCTGTTGTGGAGAATGCATAATAAATACTTCAACAACCTGAAATGCTACAGTTTCAAGCCAGTACTCAGTAATAGCCCTCTCACTCTAAATAAAATTTTGTATGTATTATTGTCAGATACAGCTTTCTTTTAACAACAAGCTACTGATGAAACAAATTATTTTATAAGACACTTCATTACAGCATACTTTTTCTCTATTGTCACTGCTGTTGTTATTTGGTGAAAAAAATCAATCCTAATGGTTAAAATGTAACTGGAATATGTATCTTTATTCACAAATCCAATATTTAATAATCTTCTCTACCCAGCAAATCATACAATCACTTTTTCTTTCATTCCTCAACAGAATGGGTGATGTCCTCTGCCCTGCCTCATATAGCTTAGCATCAAGCTTTGAGACTTAATTAGCTAGAATCCATTAAGTGTTTTAAAATTCCCAGACAAAGTACGTAGACACAATCTGAAATCATCCCTGCTTTTTGCAGGTCTCTTCAATTGCCCTAAATATATACAGAAAATTTATTTAGCTCATTTTATTTTCATTATTTTCTGATTCTGGCAAGGTTTGTTCTTTCTGCTACTTTAATATCGCAGGTTTAGGATGGGAAGAATAAAAAGCCCCTGTGGATGTATACTGCGTGTAGCAGCTGCTAAGATACCACAAAATAAAGGTAAAGTCAAAGAAACACATTTACCTAAATAAAGAGGTGCTGGAAGGAAAAGTCAGGGAAAACCTTTACCCATCTTTTCTTGGAAATAATAAGAAAGGTATCAAAAGATTTCAACATTTCAGGATTTCAAAATAACTGGAATTCATAAGTCTTAAGAAAAAGGACTTTGCTAAAGTGAAGTAAGTTCAGTGTTTGCAATGTAATTCAAATTGCACTTGTAATTCAGGTCCTGGAATTAACCCACTGAAGCAAAGCTTGAAAAGATTTAGATTTACTCAGGCTACCAACAATACAATAATATCTTACAATTTCACAACTCCCTGTCTATTGGTGATACTGCCAAACGGCGGTAATCTGTCAGTTTGAGGCTCAGACTTGCTAATTGTTAAAAAATGAACCTGGACATCATTCCTGAGTTTCTCTGGCTGAAAACTTGCAGAAACTCAAGCACTTTTTAATCAGGATGAGATAAAACCTGAGCTCTTAATTGAGATACTTAAGGTATGATTTCTGCTCTGATGCTGCAACCCCATTTTTTAAGGGAGGAGTGTTCAGGAGACAATTCCTGCATTGTCCAACCATTGACTCTGATGAAAAAAGACTCTCTCAGACCATTGTTCTCCTTGAGGTAAAATTCATGCCACCTCAGCTATCAATACATTTTCAGAGGATGAACTGCTTGGGTGCTGAGCACAAGGAGATTATTTTATATTTATATTAAATTATTTTATTTATTAATGATATTATTTAGGTTTTTTATTTATTAGCAATATTACTGTTTATTATTATTGGGAGAAAATAAGTGGGAACCTGGGTGGGGGGAGAGAAGGGAGGCTGGGAGAAGGACTTGGTTGAGGGTATCAGCACATGGCACAACCAGCATGTGGGGCTGCCTTTTGGCCTTCTGTACAAGCAAATTAGGCTAACTCTGCCTTTGCATCTCTATCAAATTTGGCAACAGTTCAGACAGTACAGTAAATTGGGTTTAATGCTTTATTTTTAATAGCGATGCTCTTTGCCTCCCCCCCAAATAATTCTGCAAAAATGAGTAACTTTATTAAAATTTCATCAACATACACATCTATTTTTAGAAGTGTTCATGATTATTTGGAAAACCTGTCTGAATCTCCAGAGGATAAAATACAACTCTTCTTTGTCTTAATCTCCATCCCCAATGGCAAGTCTACTTCAGCTAACAGGGTCCCTCCAATGATTTCAGTGGGCTTTGGATACAGCTCACTTAGAGTAAGAGAAAGCTGCAGTAATGTACTAAAATTGGTGCTATGTAAACAGCTAAAATAATAGGGAAACATAATGAGTTCAAAATTGCACACACACAGAGATAACAAACAAAATGCTTCGTGCAGATGCTGCTCCTACATGAAAAAAGAATTATTGGGACTAGCGTAAGGAAAGTATTACTGGTGAAATCAGAATTCTTTCCAGCATTTTATATGATACCCCTACATGAAAGATATTTGTTATCACAAAATATGTATACTTTTTGTCTCATAAATAAGATATAATTTAGTATTAGAATATTGTATTTTCTGCTAAAAGCACCATATGCAAAGCAGTGCAGTTTTACATATATTCAGCTTCCTGCTTTCTGTCTTTTAAAACATTTATTAACCAGAAAGACCTCACTGACATGTAAATTTCATTTTCCATGCCCAGCAGATTAAAATACATCTGTTTCAGACATCATTCAGTAGAGAAAAAATTTGAATAGTTCATTTTATTAGAAAAAGATTTATGTCAGCATTCAACTACGACAAGAGAGGGGATAGTGGCATGTGCACAATACTGGAAACATTTTCCATGAAAAGTATCTGTATTGAACAGAATTGTTCCAGAAATAATATGGGCTTTTTGCAAACAGGTTAACCTAGTAGGTTGTGGACAACACCTGTCTTTCCAGGTAGAGTTATTCTGTTCTTTCACTGTGCAATTTACTCATGCTCCTGAATTAGCAGCTGAGTAAATTCACATTTAATGCACATTGGGAGAATGTGTATGATGTAGATGGAAGTCAGTCCTGTCTCACTATATGGAGCTCCAGGAGACAAGGAGACAAATTTCATTCTCTTGAGGGTTTAATTGTACTGTTTCTGGAAAAGTTCATTTTATTTTGTTTTTACTTTTCTTGTAGTTTGCAACAATATCAGTAGGTTAAACATCTCTTTCATAAAGATACAGTAAAGACAAAGCATAATTAATACAGGAATAACACATCAGGATGCAGTATCCTGTGCTACATGATCTAGCAGCACATTATAACACACTGGGATGTGAAAGGTGATAAAGTGCCATGCATGACTAGGTAGTTTAGGGAGTGATAACAGAACACAGATCCCATCTTATCTAGGTCACTAGTCCGAAAGCAAGCTGTTTTTTTGTGACTGAAAGTCATTGTTATCCAATGGATTTTTAGTACTCTACATGGCTGAGATCATCATAACCTCATATTTTAAAGAGAAAATATTCCCCATACATATGGGCTAAAATCTGGTTTGTTCCAGAACAGGACAAAAACCATTACCGTGTTTTTAAATATTCGATTATTTTAAATGTCAGGATAGTATGCATGCTGTCATGCATTCATAATGTAAATATCAAATAATTAATTTCCTTGGAATATTCACTCCAGGCTCAGAAAAATGTTTGAGTCTGTCAAAGTTAAAATATGCTTTTTGAAACTTGCCTAAACACAGAAGCTTTCTTGAACTGGAGCATACAAGGAAAAGGTAAAGTGGAAGAAAGGGTATCTCTATTAAACAACTTCTTTGGGGAAGATCATTCAAATTAGGATTGTTAATAAAATATACTGGCAGGTGGATTCAGAAGGAATGGATGTCTCTGCACCTCCAATGCAGTCATACCATGCTAGTAAATCTCAGCTGCTGTTCTAGAGACTAAATTAGTACAAAACCTGAGATGCAAAACACAAAAAAAATATATGTTACACTGGCTGAGCATATTGCAGCATCATAATGTGTTCCTGTTCACACAAATACTTGATAATGCTGAACATCCAACGCAGGCTGATGCAGAAAAAAAACAGTATCAAAACAGAGGCAGAAAGAAAAGACCTTCAATACAACCATAGTTAAATCTTGATAAAAAAACACGGAAAAAAATTTTTACTAAGTTGCCAATCCTTGCTTATGAAAGAGATCTTTTAAAACATGAAGGATTTAAAAGCACTTGCTTTATATACCTATAAGATATTGAAATAAATCTCAAGAAATTAAAAAAATATATACAACTCAGTTTGAGATAAAATATCGATAGAACAGAAACAAATTTGGAGGAGAGTGGTAAGATTTTTTTTTAAATACTATTTATAGTATTCTGCAATCCACATTTGTGGTTTTTACTGGCAAAAGTATGTATAAATTGGCCTCATGAAATATTGTAAACCTTGTAAACCTCTGCATTGCTCTGGTTCTACTCTGCTAAAAACAACTGGTAAGAAACTGAAAAACTGGCTTGCTTCAAGACCCTCAGACTAACCTTTGAATTTGACTAGCTATAACCAGATATTTAGAAAATAGTTCCTCACATTGCAATACAGTTATAAATAGGACCACTATCACTTACTAAGGAAATCTTGATTTTGTACAACAATTAATGTCTAAATGCATTGAAATTGCCTCTTAATTAAGTCTGTTCCATCCTTTAAATATTTACACAATATATTTTCCACATGCATCAATATTCAGTTCTGTGTAATTATCGCAGTACATATACAAGCTAGTGTGAATAGTGTCTTGTGTTTACACATATGTTATGTTCTGCATAAAAATATATGAACACAAATCAAAAAGTTTTACTGACTGAGCTTACTTTTACACCAATTTTATGTTCATGTTTGGAAGCCATTATAATATGTTTCTGAGATATATGAATACTTCCCTATTTTCACATTTTAAAAATGGAGTAATAAATGAGGTTTTGAACACATTTTCCTGTCTGCAGTGTATTGCAACACTTGATTAGAGATCTCCTGAGAAGGACATTTATGATAAGAAGGTACTGTATGTCTCAATTTAAGGATCATCTCCTGGTTAAATAAACCAAATTAAACTATCCATAGCAAAATAAAAAACAGGGAAGTCTTTTGTATGATGCCAAACATCTCCATTCCTTTTTTTGTTGCAGATGTGATTTCCAACCATTTGTACCTCCTGAAGGATTAACAGTAAATGAGAAGTAGAGAAGATTGCCAGTTTGTGGTGTGGGACCAGGCTTGGACCCATTCACCGTTTATTTATTAATGAAATCAGGTATGGCAAGCCTTGTTTAACCCATTCCTGCTTCATGCAACCCCTGTTTTATTCAGTGTAGAACAGACCTACAAAAAAAGCAGGCTAAAGAAAATCCTTCTTTTTCCTTTAATTAAATTCTTGGCAATAAAAAAATATTATTATATCTCTGAACTAGATGCAGTGACATCCACCCTAAAGAACCACAAGCTGTCTCACAAAGAGTGTGTGCATGTTTATCAAGCCCACAGTTACACAAGGAGATGAAATTTTTCAGAATAAACAGGACAGTTGCTTTTTAATACTGGAATGGAAAAGGGTGCAGAAAGATGCTGCTTGGCATGATTATATTTTTCTTTTACAAGAAGGAAATTCAGACAGCTCTCATTGACTGGCGTTTGGAAGGAAAAGCCCAGAGCCAAACTGCTGGTGCAGGCAGGTGAAGCACCACAGCCGAGCTTGTAGCATTGGACCCACATGTGCTGCTTGGGCGCTGCTGCTCTCACTGAGTGCCAGGGGAGAAATTGGCTCACAAGGATTTCATCACCCACACTTTGAGTTAAATATCATTTAATTATTAAGGCCTTTAAAAGCAAGAAAGACTAAAAGAAAGAAGAGATCTCGGAAAGATCTGAAGGAAAATGGCATTTTTTTATTAGTATAGAGATTATTTAACTTTGGAGTTCTACTAATGATAATTTCTGTGACCAAAAATGTCCCCTTGTGATTAATCAATTATGCAAACCATCCCCATTTCAAGGCTAGTAAAGACTTATTTAATGACATTTTTCATGCATCTCATGTCTTTAATATATTATTTTTTGCTCCTTGTGCTCTGGCAAGAGCAATCAGCTCTGTAGAAGCAGCACTGTGTGTCATCAAATAAAATCATTCTCCATATCGAGAAACAATTGTTTATTTATAATACATTCTAAAAATTGATCCTTTTAAAAGAACTGATTCGGTGTTCAGCTTGTTTCTCTGCAGCACAAATTATTCCTCCACCGGCATGTTTCAGTACAGAGTGTTCCAACAATAATGGCATGAGGCACTAAGAACTGCAGGCCATTCAGGGTTGGGTTTTTAAATTTTCCCTCCTTTCTGCTGCCCGAGGAAGGATCCCATTTTACCTTGGATATACCCTGACTCCACAGATGCTGCAAGAAGTCATCCAGTCTTTTCACTAATTCCTTTCTGGGTATTTTCTTGGAAGAAACTGGCAATAATCCCAAACTGCATGTTACGTGATGTGGACTAGTGTGTCCCTACAAAATGAGCTGAGACAGCCAAACTCAAGTTAAACCAAACTTTAGTTAAAACAAGTCCACAGCAGTGTTTGAAGGCTTGAGCTTGGTGCCATACATGCTTCTTTACAAAGCAATTTGCAAAGCCCAGTTTACTGAGGGGAGAAGAAAGAATCTTTTGAGAAAGGAACTATTTGAGACAATGGCTCAAAATATGATTCACATTTTAAGGCTCAGCTTGACATCACATGAAAGAAAGAGGTACTTACTAAACAAACAACAACATGTTAACAAGAGAGATTAATTTATTATCATGTATACAAGTCATATGGAGATTTGAGGAAGATTGAAGGAAAGCAGCTTTCACAGTAGCACTGCTCAGGTTTAGTTAGCACACGAAGATCCCATTTATGGGAATAACAATGCTTGGGTCATTAGTACTGCCGCAAGTGAGCGACTCCACCGCCTCTCCCCTTGTCATAATCTGTGCTACACAGCGGTAAGACAATTGTCACTGTAAACCACAATCTGTACTGAAAAGTGAGAAAACAATTGCAATGTGCCATTGGAATTAAACAAATAATTAGGACGAAGAAGAGCATGTGCTCTACAGTTCCAGATGCATTCCCTTCTGTTTTGAAAGATGCAATGTAACCTTAATTAAACTTGCATTTTTAAAAGTAAATATTTATTGTAGATTACCCTTCCCCCAAAAAAACCTTAATAAAAATATAAATGCCTGAAGAGTAAACTTGCATTGCGTGTACTTTGTCCATGATAAAACAGATTAAAATAAAGAAAAAGCAGGATAAAAAGTCTCTGGCATGATTGACTCAAGATCCCCATCTAGCGTCCA
Source organism: Dasyornis broadbenti (assembly GCA_013397935.1). Lineage (NCBI taxonomy): Eukaryota > Metazoa > Chordata > Aves > Passeriformes > Dasyornithidae > Dasyornis > Dasyornis broadbenti. The sequence goes on along the minus strand of VZRN01002386.1, from coordinate 873,825 downwards.
GACGAAGATTAACAGAACCTTTTAAAAACTAGGGGTTTAAATTAAAAACCAAACCAAACCAAACCAAAAAAAAGCCCCAAAAAATCAAAACTAAAACTCACAAACAAACAAACAAAAGTGCCAACAAAACAAAATGCCAAAAAAATTATATTTCTTTCATTTTTGGCCCCTTTTTTTCACTTTACAAATCACTTCTATTCTGGTCTAGTCTAGTCTATTCGAGTCCTTATATTGCCCTCTTCACTGCTTATTAGAACCTTTAAGGGGTACACTAAGTAAGTAGATATGACAGATACTTCATGTATTTTTCTCCTATCTTATTTTCGGTGGCAATTATGTTTAGGGATATGTTTAACTAGGCTATGTCTTGGAGAAGAGTGGCTTTGAGCCCAACTGGTTCCTGTTAATTGCTTTCTGTTGTTGTTGTCACTGCACATGCACATATTTGTCTGAATTTTTACCATAGAAAGCAAGATCAGAATAAATTTCTGAGTGCTCACAGCACCAAGTACCACAGTTTGTGAACCTGGCCTCTGTTGCTACCATTTGGGCCTGACACATTCCCTTCCCATAGAAATAATCAGACTGAAACAGGATGTTACAGTCATGGGATGCTCACACACCTGATCCTGCAATGGACAGCAACACAGCAACAAAAATCAGGGAAATAAAAATTCCCAATATTTATTCCAAACCTATCATACACACTAAAAACAGTTTCTGAAAAGACCATTTAAAGCTGAAGGGAGGGATTTCTCCCTTTTCTCCTCACTCTCCTCTATGCTTCCTGCAGTTTGGATAAGAAAAATGGATTGGATTTTAATTTTTTTTCCTTATATTTTGCAGGACATACATCTCAGGCAGCATCCTTAGTGAGAAGAAACAGCTGCATGGACCCAGCAGCGCACAGAAAGATGCATGCTCCTCTTGGCTGCTCAAGCCTAGTACTGATTCTGCTACACCCAAAAGTGCCCTGAGAGCTGGGTAGAGCCCTGCAAAGGCTTGTTTATCCAGGGACACACAGGGCTGTGACTCTTCCATTCTGTGGTCCTGGATGAAGGGGTCTTAGGGCACAGGGTGCCTTGACGGCTACCTCGATTAGAGACTCAGGTGCAAAGCTTTGGATGTATCTTCAGTGCTGGCCACAATCAACAGAGAAGAAGGAGGAAAAGCATTATGAGATGCCTGTTGTACTTAAAAACAAACCAGAAAAGGCAGAGATGCTAAGAAATGTTGGGTTTAATGTTTCTTCCAACAGGTTTGTAACAAGTATGCAAAAATTTGTAAGAAAACGTCATTTTCTGAGATATCCCTGGACTAGAGCAGTCTGGGTGAAACGAGCCTGCAGCTACCTGGGGCTTGTGCTCCTTCTCCTCCTGTGAACTGAAACACTTGATGGGCACATTTAAAAAGCTGCCCATGATTTTCACAATTTTATAGAATCATAGAAATATTTAGGTTGGAAAGGACCTTTAAGATCATTGAGGTTTCTAGGCTTTTGCAATAGTCCTTATATTTACAGTGGTTAATGCCCCTAGAATTGGTAATATTTCTGAAAGTGGAATCAATTTTTCAAGATCAGGACTGTAACTAAGCACATTACAGCCATGCTGAACTCAGCGAGTGAACAAGGCTCTCTGAGCTGGCTCCTAAACCCAAGTGGATATTCTGTAAGGCAAGGATAAAACAGTTTGCCGTCTCTATATTTAAACTCTCAGAGCAGGAGTGGGCTTTCTTACACACGAAGACCACATACTTCTGCTGCATATAAAGACACTGAGGTAGTACCTCCCAGCTCTGCTCGGTTTGTCGTAGGAGCTGTACAAATGTGAGAGAATGAACAGGAGTGAACACCATGTGCCCTGTTAGTCAGATGGGTACAGACAGGCTTGAAGGAACAAGACAATTATTGTAAGTGATGGACTGCTATCCACAAAGCATTCATCTCAACAATGGCAGATTGTCTTGCAGACACCAAGGCAAAGGGGTTTTAACTGTGAAGGCTAAGGAGACCATTTTCTTAGACATTTTGGAGATGGAAGTTAAGGAAACCATCCTTTTAGATGTCTCGCAAGCCTGAGGGCAGCAAAGGATAAAGAAGTAAGATGCTTCTGGGGAAAGATAAAAATAGAAAACAACAGGTGGCACTCACAAGGCAAAAGGAGGTTGGAATTGACCATGTCAAAACCAAAGCAAGATATGGAGGATGAGAGAGAGGATGAGTACCTGAGCAGTAAAGTGGCAAAAACACAGGAGCAGAAGGAGGTGAGAAGGGTAAACCACTTTACGGGGCAGAGCAGTGTCTTTCTTCCTCAAGACACCAAGGGCTGAGGATCAGAGACATGATTTTGGCTATTATTAATACTGTCATTTCTTTCTCAAAGTAAGAATCAACTGCACCATTCAAGGAGTAAAAAGAAAATTATGAATTCATATATAATTATATACTATATGCCGATATTCTTGGATTGTTAAAAGCAAAAATATCTCCAGAAGTTTCTGTTTTCTTTAATTTTTTTATGCAAAATCTGCTAATTTTTCCCATTGTTCTGGGTAAAGCAGTGTAATTGCATATAAATACATACAGTGCATGTGTTCTTCCTTTAATTCACAAATCCTTAGCTTTTCTTTGTCTGCATTTATACAAACTGTTGAATATTTTGTTTAACATAAATGATGAAGAAATTGCAAACTGACAAATAAAATTAATATTAATAAATTTATCATGATCTTTTATGTACCAGTGAAATAATCACTTTCTCCATGATCACTGCATCTTTTCCATCCATATTCATCAAGGTTCATTATCTGAGCTCCTCATGCTTTTAAGAGGAGCCTTCATATCCAAATTCCTTTCCTCTTCAGATCAGTTCCAGAATTCCTTCTCTACCACACTTTGCTTCCCTCGTTTCTTATGATTACCCAAATCAGGTCGTATAGCTTCTTGTCTGGTATGTAAACACCTTTCCATTAGTAGTTCAGTGGGGATATTTTTTGTAGGACTACATGCTGTTGTTTGATAAGATAGCAGGAACGAAGCTATTTTCTGATTTAAAGATAAGGTATCTCTCCTGAATGCTTGTGTGGCAGTTTAAAAGTTATAAAACATTTGGATTCCCATTAGTACTCTGATGGCAGGGCACAGATAAAACATGGCAAATTTTATCAACACACAGAAATTTTCCCAGTTTTTAAGGTGTAAATGACATCCTAATATATATCAAGCATTAATTCTTCAGGTAAACCAAAAGTCACAGAAATTAAGGGACCTGTAGGATGGAGGAGACTGTACAACAAACTCTGGCCTCATTTGCAAAGCTTTTATCCAAGAAAGGGTTGGCAGAAGCTGAAGCTGAGTGATCTCACAACTATTAGTAGGGTGATAACTTCATGGGGATTTCTTGGTGAAGAAGAAGGTTTCAGCTGCAAAAACTGACAAGGCTTAAACTGTAAACCTTGTAAACACCAGTTCTTCAGTATCGTCAGTATCTTAACGCCAAGCATGCTATCTCGCTTAGACTTTTTCTGAGATATACTAGGAGAGTTTTACTGACAGTATTGTCAACAGTAATTTCCTAGCATTGTGGGCTTGACACACACAAGAAGTATTTGTTTTCTATTTAAGTTAATTCTTTTTATAAATAAATACATCTTCAGAGTGGTGCAGTAACTTTGCAAAAGTATTGGTGAATTTGAGGAGTGGTGTCCCATTGCAACTGTGGGAATGACTTTGGTAATGTTTCCTCACAGCTAATGTTTCCTCACAGCTCATGGGTGCTCTCTTTCTTGGGCATGACGGTGGTATTTAATACTAGGTTTATGGCCTTTTCTGGGGCTGCCCATGCAGATTTAAAAACTGCAATAGTTTTTGCTAGCATGTAATCTTTTCCTCAGTCCTGTCTCATCAGTCTTCTTCTGATGACTTGGTATCATTAAGGTTGTATTTATGTGGCCCTTAAGCAGTGTGCTGTGACCTGGCACCAATGCAATGGTAGACAAAATGGGAAAAAAGCTGTCTCAGACGCCAAAAAAAACCAGACAACAACATGTCCAGCCCTCCACACTGCCAGACTAAATCTTGCTGGGGTGCAGTCACCAAAGCTACAATCTCAGCTTTGGGCTGGTAAACTCTTCCTTTGTGTTCTTTGTATTCCAGGGAAATCATCACTCATCTCTGGCTATGAGTAGTCAGAAACTGAACTACAGTTTAATATTTAAACCGGACATTGTTTATTCAAAAAGAGTGGGAGAGACAGAAGATACTGACAAAGCCAAGAAATAAAATACAAGCCTGAGCAGAACCTTCCTAGAAGAATCTAAACATCAAATATTGTTGTGAAATAGTGGTAGCATTAAGCTTCCATGGTGCTGACTCCCCCCCTGATATCAGCAATCCTTGAGAAGTCACCCAAAAACTTTACTTCATCTTCCAAAACATTTGGTACTCACTTCCAAGAAGAGGCTGTGGCAATACCACCCCAGGTCCCCCAGGGGCTCCAGACAAGGAAGCACCTCTGAACTGTGCTCGTCTGAGCCACAGCAGCGGCTGCTGCTTAAGAACTGCATTAAATCAACACATTTACCAGATGCTCGGCCCCACCAGCTTTGGCAGCTGCACCATCTGTCTCAGTCCCCATGATGGAATAGATTTGGTGGGCTGCTTGTAACTCCCATGGGACCCCCTGCACAGACCCCATATTGCTGGGAATACCTGGGCTCTGCCAGCTAAACACAAGGAATTAATCCATCTGAATGCCCCAGGGCAACAGTGAGGGTAGTATCTGCTACAAACTGTTTCCCTCAGTCTGCGTCCCAGAGGATGTAATCTTTATTTTCATGTAGAACTCCCACTTTCAGAAGAGATGACAGCCTTGGATTTTAAATCTACAAAGGCTTTTTAAAGTTCTACCAATTCCTTCTTTCTTGTATCTTTTGGCTGAAGTCTGGAGAAATTGTTATCACTTGCCCTTGGAATTCAATGCTTCTCTCTTTCCAGGCTGCCTGAAGGATCTTCTCTTTATCTCTCATTTCCACTAAAGTCAGAAGCATTGTGTTCTTGGAAGGAGTACCCTTGAGTTGGTTGCGGGTGAGTATTTTATAGCATCAATCAATGCAGGAAACATCCTCATTCCCTGGCAGCTCCCAAATAGCAGACTGTAATTTTTCTAGGAAATCCACTAGATCTTTTCTGTCATTTCCAGCTGAAGATACTGAGATTTATTCACAACAAGGGTCTGATTTAAATACTAGCTTTTTCTGAGAATTTCAGCACTCTGACCATGGATTACAAGGTTCATTTCAACAGATCTCTGTTTAGTCTGCATGCAGAAGGCTTTTGTGTCAAGCCATTGATCTGTGCAGTCAATCTGATTTCTACTGCATCCATGTAGTGCAGTAGTACTCACTAACTTTGCTAGAATCTAAACATCATCCATAAGACAAATCCAAGATCTGCGTTAGTAAATATGATCTGAAGAAGCAATGTTACTATTCCCTTCTCATTCTTTTTCTCTCCCTTACTTTGTAAATCAGTCTTTGGCAGGGGGTGTAGAAGAGAGCGCTGGCACAAAAGACCTCCAATGATAGGTCATTTAATAAAATTGATTCAAGTCTCTGAGATACTTTTATGATCCAAAGTAAAAGCCCAGAGCAGTAATGGCTTAGCAATACACAGGACTATAAACTTTGCTTTACTGGGGGACAATCTCAGTAAAAAGACAGGGGAGGGCAGGAGACCTACATTCTGCTTCTGCCTCCACCACTGAGCTGTGCTGGGCAAATCACCCCAGTTGTTGCTGCCTCCTGGCCCCTCCATATCGTGCACGTTTTGACTGGGGTGAAAGGTATAGCATGTGGTTAAAAAGAGGTTTCAATCTCTAGAGATTGCTTACAGTACAAAATACTTTTAATCATAAAATCCAAGGCAAGGAGTGTGTGCGACAGGCTGCAGTGGCTCCTGGATGTGCCCCTGAGGGACGTCCATGATTTCCCAGAATATGGGATGTAGTGGGGAGCCACGTGGATCTGATGACTTTCCCCACCTTTGCCTCTGAAAGTATCACAGCCAACAGGAGTAATTGTGGGAGATGGAAGAAGGGCCTCTCCTTCAGCAGCCAGTTTGGGCAGAACTGGGGGATTGAGGAGGATGCTACAGCCATCTTTCTGCTCTCTTTAGTATCACCTGTGAGTAACAGAGAGGCAAGACTGCTGGGTGCAGAAGGCCTGGCTGGGCAAGCTGTGTCTCGGCACAAGCCATAGTGATGGTAAAAGAGGCAGAAATGTGGCTGTGAGGGTGTAGCAGAGAAGAGGACAGGAGACAAAAGCCCGACAGAACAGAATGACAGCATGGCTGAGGCTTTTGAGGATAAGAAACAAGATGATGTAAGGGCAGAACAATGGCAGACATCTAATGACAAATTCTTTTCCAGGAGACTTCAAACACAAAAGCTGACATTCTCTACTGAGTGCTATGGCCTTATGCTGATGACCAAAGTGCCACTATATTCATTAACATCTTCAAGTCATACTTAATTATAGTTATTAATTGTCTCATTTTCCTCTGTTATTTTCTTCCTGGATTTCATTTCTTCATTTCTCTTTCTGGTTTTGCTTTTTGTTGTTCACTCTCCTGTCTCTTTCAAATTTCACTAATTGTCTGAGATTGCAAAGATTTTATTTTAAAAATATTTTATTTTAAAATAAAGCATTCCTCACTGAGTGCCTGATAGGATGAAATTACATGTTAGTCCATATTAGATGTATTACAGGAGTGATCTTCGCTGTGAAGTTTCAGACTGCACTGCGCTGTAGGGATGGAATGTGGAGAAATCTACAGATTCAGATTCAGTGACCATTAGATGCGCAAAAAAAAAAAAAAGACATATGGGTACGATTAAATTTTGCTGTGTCATCTGCATGCCATGCTGTGATTACACCCACCTTCTTTCAGTGCTCAGGAGTAGCAATCTAGGGTGTGATAGAAATAATTGCACGAATTCTCTACCAGCCAGAGCTCTTCCACTCCAGGCATCTCTGGGCACTTTCTGAGCAGCTGTCTCTGGTACCCTGTTTCAGGTTAGAACTTCATCAGGATTAAATCAGATTAGCACCACTGCCTGCAATGAAATCATATCAATGTAAATCAATTCAGAATGTGATAAAATCTTCTTGAAACTAATTGAAGTGGTTTTCATTAGGAAACTTTCAAGAGTCTAAATTGATTAAAATTAGCAGGTTATTAATTGACATAACCTGCAAGAATCATATATGTGCCAATTTTTACCATTTCCTTTTTACAAATTAACAACAAATTAGTTAGAAATTTGTCATATACTCTTATTATTTGAAGTCAGCGGAAACTATGAATAATTTAATCCTCAAATTGTGCATCTTCAGGACTTATTAAGAATATGGTATTCACAGTCTCAAATATTTATTTTTGTTTTGACTGTACACACAGATCAGTGATGGATTTCTGCTCATTATTATGAATTTTATGTTGTTGCACATAAGATTTACTATCCCATAAATAATATCAGCAAACTCATTTGTTAGTATAGCCTGACAAAATGAACACAAGAAGAGTATAAGCACAGCTGAATATAATGTAGCTAGAAACTGAATATTCACAGAATCTGAGCTTTTCAAAGCCTCTTTGTGTGAGTCCAGTTTTAGTATGCTGCAAAGCAGTCAAATCTCTAATGTACTTGGGAGAAAACTGAATTTATGTTCCTTTACACCTTTATAAATAGTCTCAAAGGGAATTGAAAGTATATGCTGATGAGATGCTGAATAGGTAACAGCTGGGGGAAAGGTAGAGACAAAGAGCTAGGCAGAAGGTGGACCTTGGGCATATGATGAGAAAATAATAAAGTAAATTCAATCTGCAAATATGGTGGGGGCAGAGGGAGGCAGCACCTGCTCCGGGGCCACATGGTGAGTCAACAGTCAGAACAGCCACAGCTGATTAGAGAGATGAGTACAAAGGCTAGAGAGGTTAGGAGTCATCTTTTTTTTTCCACCCTCACTCCCAAGCTCTGTTTATTTCTTACCATGGCTCCTTTTCCTCGAGGGAATTTGTAGAAACCATACTACCTTTCTGCTGGTTTTTCAGCACTGAAGCAGCTCTGGGGTACCCCTGCTGTCAAGCCTCATACAGGGTTTCAGAATGTTGGCCTGAAACCCTCCAGAGAGTCTACGGGGCTTTGTAGCTCTCCATGGGAGATCTGTGCCCCTCTGCAGACAGGAGTATTTCACTTCTCCTGGGTCCATTTGCTTTGTTTGAAGCCTGTTATGCTTGCCCTTGAAATAACTTCTCCTCCAGTGGAAATCTCTATTTGCTCTCACTTGATGCTGTTTTTCTCAGGCAGTGGCTTTTTGGTACAACATTACTCTGGTATTCGAAACAGCTGTCTTGAAAGCAGACAGTTTCTGTCCAAGTACTTTCAAAAATTGCTGGAAGCCACCTGCCTGATCTTCTTGTAAAGGTATAGTAAGTCGTAGCCAGGAAAAATGTGTAGGTTCTTTCAATATGCAGCTAGGAAGTGTCATGTTACATTTTAGAATTAAATGGGTAAAAATCCTTCTATGGTTCTACACAGGATTTTTTCTTTGGTTGTGGGTTTTAGTTTGGGGGTTTTTGTCTTTTGGCTGGTGAATGCTTTGACATTAAGGGTTTAATCACAGAATCATAGAATAGTTTGTGTTAGAAAGAATCTTTGCAAGTTATCTAGTCCAATTCTCCTTGCACTGAACAGGGACATCTTCAATGAGATCAGGTTGCGTAGAGTCCCAGTCCAACCTGACCTTGAATGTTTCCAGGAATGGTGCATCTATTACCTCTTTGGGCAACCTGTGCCAGTGTTATACCACTCTCATCATAAAAAAATGTATGCCATATACTTAATCTAAATCGACCCTTCTTCAGTTTAAAAACAATACACCTTGTCCTATTGCAACAGGCCCTGCTAAAAGGTCTGTCCCCATCTTCTTTATAAACCTCTTGAAGTACTGAAAGGCTGCTATATGATCTGCCTAGAGACTTCCCTTCTTCAGTCTGAACAACTCCAAATATCTCAGCTTGTCTTCATGGGAGAGGTGCTCCAGCCCCCAGATCAACTTCATGTCCCTTTTCTGGACCTGCTGCAGGTGGTCCACATCCTCCCTCCCCAGAGCTGGACACAGTACCCCAGGGGAGGTCTTATGAGAGTGGAGTAGAGGGGGAAAATCACCTCCTTGATCTGCCAGTCATGCTTCATTTGATGCAGCTCGGGATACAGTTGGCTTCCTGGGCTGCAAGCACACAATGCTGGGGCACATCCAGCTTTTCATCCACTTAGTACGCCTGTCTGTTCTCTAAAACCCAAGTGCCATAAAGCACCATAAAGGCCAGTGATACAAATGTATTGTTACGTGTGATATATGCTCAGCTTACTTTCAGGGTTTCTGTTGTTCCTCCTCTCGACGCTTCAGACTGCCTCTTTTCCTAGATTATTTTTATTGAAAGATGAGAAAAATGCAAAGCCTCAGCTTACAACCTCAGCTGAGAAATGAGTCATACCACCATGGACACTTCCCAATAATGCTGCAAGATTTGTGTGCAAGATTTGTAGTCATAGTTTGTAGGAGAAAGGAGAAACTAATTATATGTCATGGCAATATTTCTTAGTGAAAAAAAAGACAGAAATACTGTCAGGAAAAAATGAGGCCTTAAAGACCCTTTAGGAGGAAGGGAGTAGCTGACAAAAATAAAAATGGGGGAGGTAGGGATGCTCTGGAGAAGCTGCATCCTCTTGGACTGAGCCTGTATTTGGAATCCCTCCGAGAGGAAGCTGTTTGTGTAGCCTGCTGTCGATAAATAAAACATTTGCAAACTAGGTCAAGATTAGAGCCATGAGACACTAACAAAACTGGATGATGAGAAGCTCTTTTATGTTGTTGAGTAAATACACCAAGACCCATGAGCTGAAACTACTAAAGATTACTTGTTACTAACTTTAAAAGTCCACGGAGAAATGAGGGCCAATGAAAGAAATCTCTGGAAAAATTCTTTGGGCAGAATAAGCACCCAGAGTATGGCTGCACAACTTTGATTGAAGCTTTTCAGCTTCAGAAACTTGAACTTTGAAGAATTTTTATAAGTATTAAATATTTGATAGAGACCTGTTTGGCATATCCAGCCTTTACTGTAGAAACAAAATTGGAAATTAAATAAGAAGTAATTCAAATAAACATGTTTAGTTTATTGTATCGCTACTCACCCTGTATGATTCAGCCCATACAGTGTACAGGATTGTCAGGAATGGCTTGGCAGAACTATCAGAAGCAAAACAAAATTTACTATCAGTGAACTTCTGGCAGGCAAAGCAGATGTCAGCATGCCGAAGGCATGTTATTGAACAAAACCTGTCCCAGGCCACTCTTCTGGTTTCCACCAAGGTTCATTGCCATGCTTAAAGAATCACAGGATCAAAGAATCATTGAGGTTGGAAAAGACCTCTGAGATCATCGAGTTCAACCTTTGACCAAACAACACCACGTCAACTAGACCATGGCATAAAATGCCATGTCGTCATTTCTCAAACACTTCGAGAGTTGGTGAGTCCACCACCTCCCTGGGCAGCTCATTTCAATGTTTAACAACCCCTTCTGTGAAGAAATTCCTCCTGATGTCCAACCAGAATCTCCCCTGGCACAGCTCATGTTCAGCCAGTTGTTGACCAGCAACCCCAGGACCCTTTCCCCAGGGAAGCTTTCCAGCCACCCTTCCCCAAGTCTGTAGCACTGCTTGGGGTTATAGTGGCTGAAGCATAGGAGTGGGAAGCACGCTCTGTACACACTCTGCCTCTGAGGCTGGGAACTGGGATGGTTCATTGTTGTTGCCAAAACAGGTAACAAACAGAGGATCTCTCACAATGGTTGAGTGTCACCAGTTGGGGTTGTCAGCTGCGATAAACTTCAGTTGTGGTCTAGTTCTAGATCCTAACAGTGCGGGTCTGATGTAGTACTGTAGTTCAGTTAATCTGTGGGGTTATTACTGTGTCATTTCTACTGTCTGTGTGCCTCTGGTGTTAGTATCACACGTTACTCACATTTTTATTTCAATTTCTCTACATGTTAAGGACAAAATATTACTATTATTGAAAGGTTATTCAATCTCCAGCATCTTGTAACCCTGTTCCCAGCTCAAATGCCACTGGATGTTATGCTAATACAGATAATCAAAGGAGTGCTTCTGTAAAATATACCTCAAGGGCTTGATCCAGAACTTATCAGTCCATGGTTTTTCATTGAGATTGAGGGTGTTGCTATGCTGCAGGATGTGCTCTGTCAGCTGAAGGATGCACTTCCAAGTTTACTTCTGAAGAATGACTCCTGCAGCTTGGGTTGCTCCAGAATGTGCAAATAATTCTTACTGAATAGGCCAATAAATTGTAAATTATGAAAATAAAGTGTTAATTAAATACAGGGGATTCACAGATCTACATATCAGCATTTGGTCACATGCTCTGAATTTGGTCAGATAAATGCAAACTGTGTGAAAAGAGAAAACACAGTTTTCTTTGATTTCTGGTAGAATATATAGAACACGCTTTATTGTTTATCTTTTTATTCATGGCTGAATGTGGATGTAGCTGTTTGGCATTAGTGAAAGGACACTAATTTGAGCTGCGAGATGAACTGTTGGCAGATTGGCAGCTGATTGATGATGCTACACCCCTCAGCAAGTTTTCTCTTTTTCACAACTCTTGTTTCTCATTCTCCTGTTTTTACCTGCTCAGTGAGCTCACCCCAGCCAGACCTGCCTCTGCACCTGCACACGACCAAGTTCTCGATGGGGAGCATTAGGTTCTTACAGGAAATTGTTGCCTGTAATAATAAGTTAGTAGCAGGCTGGCATGAGTAACCTGAACAGGGATAGACTGCTAAACTGGGCCAAAACAGTGAGACTTTTTTGATGGGGTGGATGGGAGTCTCTTAAAGAAGAGCCTGAGGAGCACCTGAGCACGCAGCACCCGCCGGGTTGCGGAGTTCACAGTCGGTGGTGCGGAGGGCAATCGGTCACCAGCCGGTTGTAATTCCCAGTGTCAGGAGACAAGTACAGGGCAGCGGCTGCGGCAGCTTCAGCTCCTCAGGCCCCAGCCCCGGTCATGCCCCGGCCCCGGCCAGGCCCTGGCGCGGGGCGGGCGGCGCCGCGGAGGCCGCTGTGCCGCCAGAGGGCGCTGTGGCGCCGGCATTGAGGGCCCGCCGGGCCTCGCTCTGCTGAGGGCGCAGCGCAGCGCGGCAGCCACGGATCAGGGATTCCTCCCGGAACTCCAGCAAACTCTGGCACCGCTCTTCATAGCGCCAGACCTAACCCCCGCGAGGATAAAAAACATATGGAGTACAGGTATAACCTGTGCAGCTGTTCTAACCAACGGTGTTATTTAGGCAATACGGTTTTTTATCAGCGCAGTATAGGATTTATGACATGATGGTTTTAAACTGAAGAAGAGTCAATTTAGTTTAGATATGAGGGTGATGAAACCCTGGAACAAGTTGCCCAGAGATTTCCCATGCCTGGAAACATTCAAGGCTATGTTCCATGGGGCTCGTAGCAACGTGGTATCCCTGCCAATAGCAGGGGAGTTGGGACTAGATGACCTTTAAAGGTCCATTCCAAGCAAAACCATTCTGTGATTCTATGATTTATTATTATGTACAGAATATAGAACTTGCATCCTGATTATTATTTTCCTACCCCGGCAGTAGCCCAAGAATCAGTGACTCCTGTTATATAGGCACAATTCCATATCTGTATATTTGCACATCTCTTGTGGACACTTCTATTTTGAGCACTTGCTGTAATGTAGGCTGATCAAGCAAAGGTCTTCCCTCTGCACATAGAAGTCTGGCTGATAGGCCTTCTGTGCTTGAACTCATGGTTGTGTTTTTCTTACAAGTGGTCAGTTTGAGCTCTAATATATGAACCTTCCCAGCTCTATATTTGTACTGCCATGAAAACTGATTTTCAGACTAAAATTCTGTCAGCACCAATTTTTCTAAGATTATTTATACCCTTACAGTGAACTCTACACTAAAGTACACATTAATGCCTCTGTTCAGCAAGGCCCCAAAATTACTTTTTCTAATTAAAAAAAGCTAAATAAACTCCTTTTCTCTCTTTCTCATTTTCATTAAAAGTCCATTAATCATTTTTTGACACTGAATATATATTTATAGACACACACACGCATATATAATTCCAGTAATTTTCAGAATTTTTATTTGCAATTACATAAACCTGTTCAGTAAATAAAAATGTAGGTCATAATCTTAGCATAACGGCATCAGAATTGGTAGACAAGGATTGTTGCCTGTAACTTTCAGGCATTCTTCTGTTGTTCAGCCAGTTGTTTGTTTCTGGGGTCAGGCTCTGACCGTGATGCTGTTTGCCTACTGAGATACCTTCTGCTGCTGCTGCTGCTGAGGGCTATTCATTACTTCTAAAGTTATCTCTGTTCAGAATTCTGCTTTAAAAACTGCTTCTACTTTGCAGTTTAAAAACTACTGCTACTAACAGTATCTGGATGCTAGATAGCCTCCTTAGTCCTTTGTAGGTGTTTGGATGTGTGTATCTTTTTTTGTTTGTATGTTAACACTAAGAATAACTAAATCACACCGGGAAAAATACTTCAGAACACTGCAAGCTGCTGTATTCTTTTTCTACTTCAAGTCTGTTAGAAAGGAGGTCACAGGTCTGCATGTCAGCATTTGGTTTAGGTAGTCTGTAAGTTCCCTGACCCATAAAGCTTAGCTAACTATGCCCCACCTGTCCTTTCCAGTATCAGTCATCATTTATCTCACTGACCATTCTGGTTTTTAGGAGGGAGAGGCAGACAGAACTTTGTCTATGCATTGCTTGACATTCATTCAAACTGATGGGGACCATGGCCTCCCTCTTCTCTCTTTCCACGTTGCAAATACATCTGAGGGACTTTTTGCATTTTATTCTTCATAGAATCATAGAATATCCTGAGTTGGAAGGGACCCACAAGGACCATCTGGTCCCGCTCCTGGTACTGCGCCCAACAACCCCAAATATCACAGCATGTACCTGAGAGCATTGTCCAAACACTTCTTGCCAAACTCTGGCTGACTTGGTACTGTGACCACTTCTCTAGGGAGCCAGTTTTAATGCTTTCTCTTACAAGTGTTGCAACTGTAAGTAACTTAAATATTCCATACAGACCCAAAAGACTTTTTAAACTAAGTCAGAAAGTAGAAAAAATGAAATTAAGTCTGGCATGGGCTGTGTGAGAAATAAAATAATGTTTTGCTTCAGCTATTTTTTCAGCTGTAAGGGTATGTACCTATGTCATGTAGGCAAAGATGTAGCTAGCACGAGGCTAGGCCTCCTGAATGTGATGAGGAGGAAAAGGGGAGTGAACCAATTCTTGTTACTTAGAGTCATTAGTCATTAGTTCTGAGGCCAGTTGTATGAGGTTCAATGAGGCCAAGTGCTGGGTCCTGCACTTTGGTCACAACAACTCCCTGCAACACTGCAGGCTGCAGACAGAGTGGCTGGAAAGCTGGTCAATGGAAAACGACCTGGGTCAACCAGTGGACGGCAGCTGAACATGAGCCAGTGTGTGCCCAAGTGGCCAAGAAGGCCAATGGCATCCTGGCTTGTGTCACAACTAGTGTGGCCAGCAGGACCAGGAATGTGATTGTCCTCCTGTGCTGGGCACTGGTGAGGCCACACCTTGAGTGCTGTGTTCCATTTTGGGCCCCTCAGTTCAGGAAGGACATTGAGGAGTAAGTCCAGAGAAGGGCAACAGAGATAGGGAAGGGTCTGGAGCACAAGTCCTGTGAGGAGCAGCTGAGGGAGCTTGGGGTGTTTAGCCTGGAGAAAAGAAGGCTCAGGTGTGACCTTATCATTCTCTACAACTATCGGAGAGGAGGTGACAGGTAGGTGGAAGTCAGTCTCTTTTCCCAGGTAACAAGCAACAGTTTGAGAGAAACTGACCTCCTCGGTTTAGATTGGATATTAAGAAACATTTCTTCACCAAAAATGTTGTCAATCTTTGGAACAGGCTACCAGGGAAGTGGTTGAGTCACAACCCCTGGAGGTATTTAAAAGAGATGTGGATAAGACACTGAAGGGCAAGGTTTAGTGATGGACTTAGCAGTGCTGGGGTTATATTTAAAGTCAATCTTAGAGGTCTTTTCAAACCTAACTGGTTCTATGACTCTACAGTTCTACCACAAACAAACAAAATTGTTTTAATCAATCTTTTTTCATTAGTTCTTTAAAGGGATGAGGAAATTTGCCCAAAACAATATATCAAATACATATATGCATATTATATATTTAAATATAATTTATAATTATGAAGGCAGGAGGGATAGCAGGCCTAGAATCTGAAAAAGGGGCAACGTACAACTCTGCCATAAGGCACAGAGCAAGTCAGGAATATGACACTAGTCTCAGAGAATTCAAATTGAAAATAAAAGAAAAATTATTAAACTGTTTATTCTGCAAAATGGCCAGCCTTCTGTAGGACCAGGTTCTCAACTATACTAGATGGGAAATGGTCTCTTATCTGCTTTGTTTTTTAACAGGGCACTTTGATGAGAAATTGTACCTACTCTTGCAATTTGGCACTCTAGCATACAGCCACACTGATGTTTAACTGAAGACTGGATCCTGTCAAACCCTGTTCTGAGTAACTGTAGACACAGAATAACCTGCTCTGCCTATAAAGAATTCAATAGGGGCCCTTTTGATCATGACCACTCAATGCATCTTCCATTCTTGTCTCTTTGCCTGCTTTTCCAAGTATTTTCTGCTATGCATTAAGTGAACTCACTGAGACTTGTCACATATTGTTCTTTCCATCTTTTTCTCATCCCTTACTCCTGGAAAAATATTTATCCAACTTGTTGATTCATGTAGTTATGAAAGGTAAGAAGCATTTGAAGCAGGGCACACATGGTTTTGCCTTTCATCCACAAAGTCTTTTACGAACAGTAGGGTAGAGATTGAAGGATGAGAAATGCATTCCAAAATACAAAAATACAAAATACATTCTCCCAGATTTCTTAACATCCACAAAACCAGAATAGAGATTAAGCCATTGTAGCCATTCAATTGTTTTTCTGTTATATCAGAATATAACAGGAATCAAAGCATATTAAGCAGAACTGTATTTTTGTACTGACAAAAAAAAACAGGACAGAAAAAACCTTCAGATGGGTAAAAAGAGATGCAGTGAAAATACATATGCAGAAAGGGACTGAAAAACTGTTTTAGAAACAATGCTAAAAAGACTTACTCTCTATGTTGCCCCAAAGTTCTCTTATCATCTAATCATTCTGCCCCAGCAGCAGAATCATTAGGGAGCCCTGTGCTTCTTGACCAAGCCTCTATGTGCTATGTGCTCTGCTTGGCACAGAGGAAAACGACAGGATGTTCTCCTTAATGCTTAGACTCTCACAACAGTTTAAAAACACACAAATGGCATAGAAGTGTCCAACTAAGAGTGATTTTGTGAAGAAACTATGAGTTTAATAAAAAGAAATTACTTGGGATCCCATCTAGCAAGGTGGATCTCAACATACCTGTTAGCTGGCTGCCCTCCCTATGTAGTGGGTGAGCCACTTCCCTCCCAACAGAGCACTGCATTGGGAGATTATAAATGTGTGAATATGTCTGCTTAAAATGTGTGGGTAGTGAAAGCTGACACACCAGAATCAGGCTGCTGTAAGAGCTGCTCCCACTTAGACCCAGCTGGGCATTTTCTGCTGAAGGTGAGAATATGCCTTAAGGAAATTTGAAGTTCAGCATCCTCTTGGCCTGAAACAAGTGTGCACCTTACATGATCTGGAAAAATATCATAATCACTGGAGTGAAATTAAGCTTTGGGGAACATATTTCTCCTCCTATAGCTGCAGAACTGCATGCAAACCAAACTCACGTGGTGAAAAATGGGCATGACATTAAGTGTAACTATGTGATTGTCTATGCATTTTGTACTAAACATTGATTAGATTAAAAGAATAGAAGTAACTCAGAATAAATCCTCAGTTCCTTTCCTGTTGAGCTGACAAGTTTTTATTACTGTCGATGCTTATTTTGGAATTTGAGAAATAAAAAAAAAATGTTCTTAAGCATGGAAAAATTCAAGTGAGAAGTTACAGGAAACTTTAATGGTCATAAAATGTGCAGCCTCTCAAATTTGGCTGACAAAATCACATCAGCTGACAGTTTCCATTGTTAGGGATGTAATGGGTTTAAAAAGAGAAAGGAAGCAAATTATAGGCTCTCTACAAATCAAACCCACCCAGCACATTTCTGTGGTATGCAGCAGTCATTTCTGCAAGTCTCTGCCAGGCACAGCCCAGGGAGGAAGGCATGGTGCACCTGCAAGAGCCTGATGTGTGATGTTGGTGAGGTGAACACACTGAATTGCAGGAATACTTTGCAGGGATTTGACATTAAACTTGTAAACTCTTATCCTTGGCTCACAATTTATTCTTTTGGACTGCATCACCTGGCACATATTTTTGAAGGACTGTTCCACATTCTCTGTGGTTAGCCTTCTATAACATTCCTGGGATCTAGCCTCAATGATGCCCAGTTACCTTGCTTTGTTGGTTTTTCATGGTCTGGGTTTTGGTAGCAGGGGGACCACAGAGGTGGCTTTTGTGGAAGCTGCTGGAAGTTTCCACCATGTCCAGCAGAGGCAATCTCTGATGGCTCCAAAGATGGACGTGCCACTGGCCAAGCCTGGGCCAATTAGAGGTAATGGTAATGTCTCTGTGATAACAGATTTAAGAAGAAAACAAAACAAAGGTAGTGGCACAGTTTTAATACCAGCCAGAGAAGAGGAGGAGGTGAGAGCATGTGAGGGAAACAACATGGAGACACCAAGGTCAGTGGAGAAGGAGGGGGAGGAGGTGCTCCAGGCGCTGGAGCTGAGATTCCTCTGCAGGCCGCAGTGATGATCATAGTGAAGCAGCTGTGGCCCTGCATGCCATGGGGGTCCACGGAGAACTGTCTCCTATGGGAACAGACCCCACGGTCTCACAGGGGAACAACTCCTCTCCCTGTCCAGCGGAAGAAAATCTCAGGTGATGAACTGACTAAACCCCCACCCCCCTGTCTCCCTGCGCTGTCACTGGGAAGGAGGGAGGTGTTGGGGGAAGAAAACATGTTTTTAAGGACCTATTTTACCTCTCATTATCCTCCTCTGATTTTGTAAATAATAAACTCACTTTGTATCTCTAAGTTGAGCCTGTTTTGCCCTTAGAGTATTTTCTCCCAGTCATTATCTCAACTCATGAAACCTTTGTCAAAATTTTCTCTCCTCTGTCCAGCTGTGGCAGGGGAGGGTGAGTGAGTGGCTTTCATGGGTGCCCCAGTGTCAAACCACGACATTTGCCTAGCTGAGACAGATTTTGTGTCACCTTTTCCCTTCACCTCCTTTGAAAACCCTTTACTGGTCGAACACACTTGTTGCTGGGGGCTAGTGGGAAGAGACCAGAGAGCAGCAAGAGGAGGCAGTAGGGCAGAATTGAAGCAGATGCCCCAGGGGAGGCCTTGGCTAGTTTCCTCAGCACCTGCTCCCCTCCCTCCAGGGACACTGGGGATAACAGGATCTTGTCCTGCTCCTCTCCCTCCAGGATCGCTGGGGATAGCAAGGGGGTGGAAGGTGTGTCGGCATCTGCTGCACAGATGTGAGAGTGTGAGTCCCCTCCTGACCTCCTTCCCCACTCAATAGTGGCAAAAAGGTTGCGACTGGCTTTGTGGCAATCATTTGCCATCACCACCTGATTTAAAGATACTATTGCAAATAGCACACAGAACTCGTTCCCTGTGCAGCTCTATTCAAAGTGGCACTTAACTGTGCTGAGTGAACACTGATGAATGATCTTTAATTAAAGTGCTATAATAAAAAATACAGAACATCTGTGCCAAGGTGCTAAGTAATCTGTCTAAACAGATGTCTAATTTTAAGTTCAGTCATATAACTGAAATATTACATAAAATTTTCAAATAGGAAATAGGGTGGCCTCTTTTCATCTGTGCATTGTTTTTCTCTTTACTCAATGCAAATCTCAGTCTGCATTTGGTTTTATTTGAAGTTCAGAAGCTATTCTCCTCTTCTGGGCTTCCAGTTAAGCAGCACACATGTTCTGCTGGAAGAAGACTAGAAATTTCCATTTTTGTAAATTGTGGTTTAACATCCTAGTATTTATTGCATCTAAACTCCTGGAAAGAAATAGATATGCAGACATGAACTTTTATGATAAATGTGGTGTGCAGAAAATATTTAGGATTGCTCGTGTTGGAAACAATCTTTTTGATAAAGAGACCTTTACTTGAGCAAGCTGACCTTGTTAATGAGCTCTGCAGTGCACCACAAGCCTCTCTTTTTAGTAGGGAGCCAACACGCTCCAGCATAGCCTGACCGCTGACCTTGAACACACTAAACTGCAACATAAACTCTGCATGGGAGAGGCAAAAGATAGCAGCCCGAGCTTTTCTAACAGGTATCTTCTACAAAACACAGAATAAAATTTGATTCAATAAGAAGTTATTTTAAAAAAAAAAAAAATATTTCCAAAAATGATCAAGCTGATATTCACAAGCTATATCCACATACTTGCATCTTTTCACTCTGTGTATTTTATATCCTCTCTGTAGAAAGGAAGTTCTAAATCGGTATAACTGCTGCTCCTCCTGTCGTTAGCAGTCACTAAAAATGAGATGGCACCTTTCACCTTCTCTTTGTCTTTAAGGCTCTTTCCCCAATTCTGCTCTAGCCTTAGTGCCACAACTAAGTGTGGGGACAAAGTGCCAGCACCAGTAGACTCTTGCTGAAAGGTGAGAGCTCTGGAAACAGTCAACAGCCATCTGGGCACCAGGAGAGCAGGGGGCACCTCAGGCAGCAAGGCACACTTGATGCAGTTTCAATAAAAGGTTTCTGGGATAAAGCCCTCTTCTAAAAATATCTTTCATTTAATATCTTTAAAAAAATATCTTTAATTAAATTCTGTCGAGGTTTTCCAGAAATCCAGAGAAATAAAACCGTATTTTTATAGTGCTTCCTGCTGGCTGAAATCTACCCCAGCTAAAGCTTGTCATTCACTACCCTATAAGGAGAAAAGCATGAAGAAGGGTATTTATTAAAAAAAACACAAGGGAAAATAGAAGGCGGAAGTCCTCTAAGCAGGGGAGTGTTCACTTGCAAACTTAAACTACATGGAGAGATAGAAGGGCCAGAAGAACTTTTGCCTGCCAGTTTCTATGTGAGATTAGTAGCTTTTTCCTAAGGGAAGTGGAGATGGCCCTGACACTCACCCCAAGCCAGTGGCCATTGGAGCCCTAATCAGAAAAAAAAAAAAAAGGAAAAAAAAAAAAAAAAAAAAAAAAAAAAAAAAAAAAAAAAAAAAAAAAAAAAAAAAAAAAAAAAAAAAAGAAGAAGACAGAATGAAGGGAAAAAAAGGAGAGGGGAGAGGGAATAAAGCTCCTTTTATGCTAGGGAAAAAGTCATTTTACTACAAGGGGGAGGTAGAAGGTGGGTGTATACAAATAAGTGTAGTCTGTGTGCAGTGAAAACTTCAGAAAATGTTCAGTTGTCAGAAAGGACAGAAAAGGTGTGTACAGATGACCACAGGGAGAGGAGGTAGGAGATGTGTGCAGAATCCTATGTACATCAGGAAGGTAAATAAAAGCAGGTGTGGGAAGACAGAGAAATTTGGGCAAGCGAATCCCAGGGAGAAGCTGGATATGGGGAGAGGGGCAGGAAAGAAATCAGTGGGAACGGGAAATGCAGACAAGTCTGGAAACTGGAAGGATTTGCACTCTCCTTTCCCAATAGGCTGAGTGATCCTTGGGTCCTATGCACGGGTTGAAAGGTTATCGTGTTCTAGACTACAGCTACTACATAGTTAGATTATCTCAGATGCATTCTTCTCCTGTCTGAAACTTTTCTTAGGTATCCCAGATTTCCTGGCATGCAGCAACTCAAGCAGTAAATTCTCAGTAAATTCCAAATCCTAAGTAACACCACTGTGGAGTGAATGCCAGCCCTTTCGGGAAGAAGCAGCTGTGCTGTACATTAACGTTTCTGCATGTGTAGGAAATGCAGACTCTCCCAGCCACATCTGTATTCGCAGTGTGTGAACAGTGGGGGTCAGTATGAAGTTACTGTGGAGACACCACACAGCCTCTGCCAGGGAGTCTTCACATACAAACCTTTCAAAAAGGCCAGTGTTTTCTTGTTTTACTAATATTTTCCACATATTTTTGTTGAGAGATGTAGAATTAACTCATGCTTCCAGCTGCCGGTCAAGTAGATCCCCATCACTTCCTTGGAAAGTATTAGTGAGGCACACAGCAAAAAGCAGTATGTCCAGTTCTTTTCTCCTTTGAATAGTCCTAGGACATTTTCTTGTCTTGCCTGCATGTGGGGATTTTGGTTATGCCCCATTTCCTGCCCTCTCTATAAACATGCTCTGTGACCTGCCACAAAATGCCAAAAAAGAAACCTCTCCAAGGAAATAACTGTTGCTCCCGGGAAATAGCAGCTGAGTAGTTCTCTGCATTTGGTAGCACTGAAAGGTGGGAGGCAGAGACTGGAGGAGCAGATGATCCAGCAGGATGGGAAGAGAGACCCTGGCAGTCAGCTGGGTGGGATGTCCTGGGGGCCATCTGGTTTGCTGTCCTGGTTGGGCTGCCAGAGCCCTGGAGCATGAGATCTGAGTGTAATAGGTGCCTCTGATTTATGTCTTCAGTAGCAAAAGTGCTGTGCAGCAAGGAGAAAGTGTTCCTGTGTGAATAGTTTCTAGAAAGCAAATGCCTTGATGGAATGAGAGGAGAGGAGATGAGCTAGAAAAGCTATCACTTGATTTAATTGTGCCACTGACCCTGTCAGGATGTGGGAGTGGGTAACCTGATGTATTGTGTTACAGTTCTACAGAGAGCAGCGTGAAATTTCCTTAATCAATCGTGGTGCAAATGGAAACCCAGTTTCTTGGACTTTGGAGTTGCAAGCAGTTACACAAATGGGCAGCCATCTCTCTTCTTCTGTTAGGGTTTGAATGGACCTTTGTGAATGTTCATCATCTGGTCTTTAAGCCATCTCAGTCTTTATCATCTGAAGAGTAATTTACAGTAACTGCATGCAATTCCTGCAAATATACTTCTGCATTTTCTGTGGTCTCCACAGATTTTCATACAGCCTTCAGAGATTTATGTCAGCTCCGACTTCCTACTCCCTGCTCCCTGAGTACAGTGTGGCTATTCCTTATTTACCAGAAGGACCAAAGCAAAGGAAAACACAGCAAATGCTGTATTGATCTAGTCCATTAGTGCTGCAACTTATCTAATATCTGAGAATATCTAATTCTCAGAACAGCAAGCTTTCAAGAGCAAGGTTATTTTTTTTTTTTTATCCTTGTTTGTGTTGTTTCTAACACAATGGAGTCCAAGTCCTTGATATGTGCTGTATTAAAGACCAACAAACTACCATTCTTTTTTGGTAGTAAAGAGAACAAAGCAGACAAGGAGACGAAGCCCTATTTCTGAGGGCAGTGCAGAGGAAATGACTCAGAAGAACATTCTGTGGTCCAGTGCACCTGAGTTTGCAGGTAGTATAAATTATCTCTTACAGGCTTCTTTGTCTTCATGCACAAAGCAGGACCAGCATCCAAGAAAAAGAAACCATAGGCTTAGGCTAAGAAATTGTGAGCACAAAAAAAGAATAGGTCTCTTATCCCAGCTAAAATACCCTTCACACTTCTGCAAGGATTTGTGCTTGCATATCTGCCATTTCTAACCTAGGTGAAAGGATCCAGACAAATGTTCCAATGTGAATTGGTTAAAATATTAAGACTAAAGTGTTTCGAAAGCAGAATAAGCTCTGTGTGTATTAGCTGGAGAGGAGGCGATATCTGGAACAAATGGATTTTCTGAAAATATTTTCTGGGAGTGTGATGTAATGGAGTACCAGGAAGGAGGCAGATACCTTATTTAATTAGACATTCTTTGTCTCCTCTGTTATTTGTTTCCTTTCCTATTGGTTATTTTTCTTAGAAAGTAATGTAGGAATTAACTAGAACAATGTAGAGAAAAAGTGACACAGAAATCAAATGCTGATTGTATTTGCATAAATGTGTGGGCAGAAAGGTCTGTGCACAAATGTATGTTGACCGCTTTGCAATAGCTCTGTTTTTCCTCTTGTTTTTTAAGAAGTTATAATTTAAGCAGTGAAAAAGGGCGACTTCTTACATGCAATTCTGCAGCCTTGGAGGCAGTTCACCATGTGGTTTGTGTTTTGTAGGAATGCAGTAAGTATTTATGTAGCTCAAAGACTTTCCTGGTAGCTGAAAGCCATGTTTGTGCAACTGACAAGTCATAACACACTCATTTTTTATTCTTACTGGGTTCTGAGGATGTTTAATCAACAGTGTAGTCTAAACAAGTCTAGAAAATTAGTGCTGTTAATTAATAACTATTTCTGTTGCAAAGATTGAGATGTTTCCAGTCAATATATGTAGAAGACAATTATATAGTGTGAATGTTTTCCTATTTCAAAAATATAAGTATTTTATTTAAAATGCTAGAAATAAACATTTTTGTGCTGATGTGGTAAATAAATGCCATCAAGCCAATCATCATAAAACTGTTTTTTCAGTCTGCAGTTGTTTGTGTTTGCAGACTAGTAATAAAATAATTTAGGTCTTAGAAATTTTTGTGGGAGGACATGTTGTCAGACCAAGGCATCTTCCTCTGCTTTGGCTATTTGTTCCTCACTCTTGCTAATACGGTTTCATGAAGTCCTGACAAATCAGATTGCTTCTCATCTCTGGTCAGCTGAAACTTAAAAAGGGGAAGGGAGTCTGAGCATCATTAACCATAGTTGAGTAAGCAGGACTAACTCATATATTTTTAAATTTAGCAGGTTAGCTGCCCAAGAACCTCAGTTAACAAACTTTGTGTAACTCCTGAAACTGTTCATGATTGGTTCTATAGCCAATTTGAAAACAGAGAACCAGGCATTCTTGTGAAGCTATTTTAGAAAGCAAATATTGCTATGAGTGAGCAAATTCAGGGAAATTGAATTTGATAATAAATGTGAAAATTGAAAAGACCTAAAATAATGTAAAATATATTTATTTTCCTGTTACATTCATACTATGTTACCAATGTCTTCTTTTTTGTATAGCATATACACCTGACTAGTTGATACTAATGCATGTTCTTGCTGTTACATAACTACATTATCCATCTTGTCCTGTCTTCATCTTGCCCTGATTTTTATTGGTCTCATTCAGTAGTTACACACTGTCTGTGTGGGTGATACCTTGTCGCCAGATGGGTGTTGCCTGTTGACTTGTGTAATGTGGCTCCCACTTGTTCCAGACATCTGTGTACACCACAAACAAAAACAAGTACAGCTACTGTACTCGACTATGTGATTTGTTTGAAAATTAAAATTATCATAGATCTGTGAATTTCACATGAATGTTGTATGTCTGTACCATGTAGCAATTTATAGTAATTGAGTATCTATCCTTATTACTTGAAACAAGTTTCTTCTTGGCAACCAACAAAGGATGATCCTTTGGAGGATCATTCTGCATTGGATATTCATGATCCTGTTTTTTGACTATGCTCATGTATGATGATTCTAAAAATATTTATTAATGCATTGAACTGGAGATACCATGCTCTTAGGCACTGGAACTTGTCTGCCATGGGGACACCTTGATAATTAAAGACTATCACCAGCCGTGAGCAGGAGCAGTTGGTGTTTGCTTAGGATGACAGACTGCTGAAGGCTGTGCCCCTCCTGCTTACATTGCCTGTGGCAAAACTGGGAAAGTCACTATTGGAAGAGGAGCTACTATGTGAGGATGAGAGTACATGTGGGCAGCCCAGTCCCATGGGAGGGCCCAGTCCTTCTCTCTGGCAGCAGCAAACCAAACAAACTTTATACCTTCACAAGATTCTCATGGTGATTCTGCCCCTTCCCAGGTCAAAGCCCTGAGTCTCCATCCTTGGAAAGGCAAAATTCAATTTTGATAATGCCCGTGGGACCCTTTACTTGTCTCTCTATACTGTAACTCCGCACTTCGTTATTAAAATCTCTTTTTTATCCTACTCCTACACAAAACCTTTTCTATTGAGGACCTCAGAAAATTTTCTGCATAGCTTCTTTGGCCTGGAAAGTAGCACTTAAGGGATTACTAAACTGAAGTGTGTCCAGATCTTATCCAGTATTGCAGATAATAAAAAATGCTGAAAATTATTATACTTATGTCTGAAAACAAGTTGTGTTAATAAATAAATAAATAAATAAATAAATAAATAAATAAATAAATAAACAGTGTCTTTTTATGAGTATGAACAGGCAGGTTATGAATTGCATAATGTAACAATGTAACAGCCCTTGATCTGAAAACGAGAACAAACCAACAGATGATCAGATCATTATAACTATTCATATTTTAGTTCATTTGACATGTTTGTTCAGTTCACCCTTTTCTAAATATTGTTAGACTGTATATATAATCACCTTTTCACTTACCTGTTAAGGCTCGTGGGGAAAGAATGTATTTAACTCTTAATTTGTTAATGACTGCATGATTCTGACCTGTTAATAATAGAGGTAGACTTGATGTAAAATCCAAATTTGAGATCTGGAGCCAGAGATAGACACCCTTAACGGTCCATAATTGCTCAGAGCCAAGTCAGGGATTAATTAGCTTTCTAATTATTTCTCAAAGATCAAGTAGGTTAAGTAAATATATTCATCTTCAACACCTTGTTCTTTAGAGGATATATGCAACCCTTCACCATTAATTTTGAACTTCCAAATTCTCCTCTTAAAATAGATATATGGCTTGGCCCCAGAAGGCAGCTAATGTAACATCATTTTATCATGCAGCTTTGGAAAAAGTTTGCACAACCGAGTGTTTAAGAGTTGTATATATGTTTCATATTTTCATGATGAAATGTATGCAAAAGAAATTTCATAGTTACTGGAATGCTTAAACATCTGCATGAGGATAATCTGCTTTCTTGCAAGATTCAGGTAGATGTCAGAAATAGAAACCTGACTGAGCTGTGCCTCCCTTTGATCCTTGTCAGACTCCCATAGAAAGGATTTTGGTGTCTCTCTTTGGAAGCTAATGACAAATTCCTCCTGGTCCTAGGGTCTGCAAAGCCTCAGTCAGCACACGCAGCTGCTCCTGGCAGAGATGTGTCACCCAGTCAGGGCAGGGAAAGGATAGCCCAGCACCTTGGATCATTGACGACTCCTTGGTAAGAGGAAGAGTATTGAAATACCTTTGAGGGATCCGGGAGTTTTGTTGTCATTGTTTGTAACTGGGTGTCAGTTAAGCCAGTAATCAGTTAGCAAACTCTACTGAGCTTTTAAGGCCCATCTGGAGGAAAAACATGTAAATGGAAAAGGGGGAAGCACATTTAGCCTTAAAATTATCACCGAGTTTACTACCATCAGTGCTGCATCTCATTTTCTTTATGACTTTGCAGTCTAGGAAAGAATAGCTGCTTTACTCTGGCTAGATGTATTTTAAATGTAATTACCTTGGTTGCTCAGCCCATCAGTCCTAAACCAGATTTAAAATGACAGAGCATGGCATAGAGTTGTTTTCCATGGCAACTCTAAATATTCGCTGTCTATTGTAACTGTTTGCTGAATAGACAGTTTCAAAGTACTTATCCAGGCATATCTGGGATTTGTTAACTGGAAAGGGGTAAAATAAGAGGGTGCAGAAAGCCATAGATAAGACAGCAAAAGCCCTGAGGGGTGTAATTGTGCAAAATTTTTGACCACACAGCTTCTTCCACCTGCTTTTATGTGTGCTGTAGTTCAGTGTATCCTACCTGTATCTACTACAAGAGGGATGCAGTTCATCCCTAAATGAAGTGCTGTGGCAGTCCTGAGGGAAGCTGATGCAGAAGATGGTCTTTCCCTAGGAAGGACTTCAGCTGCCAGGGCTCTTTCAGAGCAAAGCAGAAGGATGGGAATGGCAATAGGAAATTTTGGAGAGTAGCTGCAGGTCCTGTGCGTGCAATTGAAGATACTTTGAAAGAGTTGGTCTCAGTTTTGATTGTAGGGTTGAAGGCAGACAGGAGCTGGGAGAACCAGATGCACAGGACACAGCTCAAGTGCCATGCAGCTGTCTCAGGGCTATGTTCTTCCCACACTAAATGAGGGCTTAGAGAAGAGTTCAGAAACCATCCTTTAATCTGTTGTTGACTCAGAGATTTCTGTGTGCCATTCGCTTTGATGTGACAGAAAAAGCTAAGGGCTGACTTGTTCCCAACAATAGCCTGTGATGGAGAACTGATGAATGTCTGGGTTTCAGTGTTGCAGATGAAGATGTGACTGGTACCCAGTAGTACATGCTTAACAAAATCCAGTCTAGAAATTGAAACCCAGAGGCTTACTTTCCTTCATTATTTCTTTGTTATTGTTCAAATAGTGAGGACAAACAATTAACCAATGAATGCTGCAGGTGGTCTATCACCTTTATTATTTTTAATAAATCTGAACCACTTTGATAGATCTACATGATTTTAAGTGGTTACTCATTCAAGGATATTCTAGAGCCTTGTCCATCAGAAAAAAAGATTATGGTCATGGCTCTTTTAATGTGGAAGATTTTGTTGCTACTTAAAATACAAAACCAAAACTAATATGTATCAAACAAGGGCTGAATTTCCCACAGTCCTTGCCCTCAGTCTGGAGGGAAGAAGAGACAGGAAAAAAGAAACACAAACAAATACCGTGTGAGCTAAAACCAGGATGTGCATAACGATTTTCAACTGGTAGAGAAGGGGCTTGATGAATTCCCACAGAATTGGGAAATGACATACATCACCCATATTCACAAGGTCAGTAGTCATGGGATGTTTCATCCTTATTCCTCCCTCCTGAAATCCACCCAAAGAAACAAAACATATGGGGGGGAGGGAGTGAAAACAAATTGCTGCCTGGTGAGATCTGAAGTAATTTCCCACTCTTGAACTTCCTCTACACAGCCGATCCTTTCCTCTCTGTGTGACTAGAAGGTGCATATTCAGTCCAAAATGAAAAACCAAACAGTCAGGATGGCTAGCTTAAAAATGGTACCTGCATATTGATTCCAGAACTTCTTTGCACCTCACCCTGAGACCTTAAATGTTGTCTCTTATGGCGGGTGAGCTAGGCCATTTTCATTTTGCTATGGAGAACCCCTATCCCTCTACTTGTTCTGCAATCTTAAAGCCTAAATATTTCTGTGGGGGTTTTAATATGTGCCACCATAGTGCCCAGTCTCCAATCGCACCAGGATGCTGTTGTGTAGGAACAATACAGAAGCATGGGGAGAAACAGTCCCTTTCCAACATATGAGCTGCTTAAGAGAGGAGTGCTTTCATTTCATCTGACAAACGCAAATTATGACATAGAAACATGAAGTGAATTGGTAAATAAAAGAATTGACTCTAGGTTTTCTAACTGTAAACCCAAGCTCTTCATCACAAGGCAATCCAGCCAATCTGCCTTCTAGTTTTGAGTTGTTCTTTTATTAAGTCTTTATTGTCTTCTTTTTAATTTTTAGGCAGATATTTTGTACAGTGGTTGCTGCAGAGACTAACAGATTACACTTCCTTCAGTGTGATCAGTTGGTTTACTATAATTCCCCTGGTGTGACTGGGGAATGCATCATTTAAAAAGCTTGATAATGATAAGCATGTGTAAAGGACACTTCTAAAGCAAAATTTATTATAGTCTGATTTTTCTAAAATGTATATACATGATAAAAACTTTCTGAAATCAATGCTGTTGATCTAATGATGCATTAACTCCAAGTTATCTCTAATATATGCAATTAATTGATACTTTTAGTGTGGGAAGAGTGCTAATGTTCTTATTAGCAATTATATAAAAAGATCGCTTAGCACGGTTATAAACTATTGCTTTGTAGGATTTAAAAGCTGTTTGGAACTCTTAAGGACCATGCTATATATAGCTAATCTTTTCTGCATGACTAGAAAATGTGTTTCTATTGAAATGTATGTATATTTGACACATCAGGTCAGTTCTAAAAAAGTAAAGAAAAAAGATTAGCAGTAACTAAATTGAATGAATTATGTACTTACTGACAAAGAACACTGGTATTTTCTAATCCCTTCTAAGATTTTTTCTCTCTGTGCAAGATTATGGATAGTTTTCCTGAATATAATAATGTTTTCAAAGGTCCCTAAAGGCTGACACCTGAATCTTCTTACTTTTTCGAAAGAGGAATTATTTCTTAAAATTATGGGGCATTATTAACACTTTCAAACTGGTTCAGAAAGAGATTAGAAAGTTATACCCTCCCAGATGACAGTCAACATCTCTGAGAACAAAACCTACCTCAAAGAAAACTAAGAGTTTTGTGTGGGGTCAGTGTCTTTGTAAATCACCCCAGAACGGGCTTAGGTTGCCAACATTTTGGCTGGTAATTATAGCTAACTTCCTATAGAAATTTACTTTACATTTGCTTTCATAAGGGTTAAACAGAGATGAACCATATGCCTTTATAAATGTCCCTCTGCAGCTCTCTTGTAGCTTCCTCTAGGCACTGGAAGGTTGCTCTAAGGTTGAGCCTTCGCTTCTTCACGCTGAATAATTCCAACTCTCTAAGCCCATCCTCAGAGGAGAGCTGCTCCAACACTCTGATCTTTCTTGTGGCTCTCCTTTGGACTCAACTCAAAGCTGTTGCTCACTCAAAAATTTCTACTCAAAACCATGAAACTATGATTATTAATTTTTTTCTATACTACTTTTTAAAATTATTATTATTTTTATTTCAAGGAGAAAACTAAAGAAAGGACCTCATCTTGAATACATTTGTTCTAAATTAAAATCTTATGAACTGCACTAAAACTTTCTCTCTGAAGTCAGTTAAACCTTTATGCGATGGTTTCACAGATTTGTGCAAATGTTTCGTGGCCCTGCCTTACTCCATGATCTGAGCTTCTTATTGCCTATATATCTCTCTCATGATGCATTTTGGCATACTGTCATGGCAATCATGCACTGCACAAAAGGCTGCCTAACTCTTAGGCAGGAGGGAGGGCTCTAGAATGACAGGTCCCACAAGGCACTTCAACCTCACAGGCTGCTGCATCTTCATGTGGCCTTCAATAAACTTTTTGTCAGTTGGTTTTAATGCAAGAAAATTAAATATGCTGATATGAAAATGTTGAAATGTTTCTTTTAGATTTGGTGAAAAAAAATTCTTTTCTGTTTTTGTTTCCAAAATATTTCAAACAATCTCTCAGAATGTTTTGGTATTCAGTCTGTTCATGGAATAAAAGTAACATCAAAATATCTGAGAGTAGAAAACATTTGAATGAATGTCCATGGGTCCCTCAGTTGATCCCTAAAATGAAGAAAAGATGCTGTTAAGACAAAGGAAGTGGAGTTCCCAAAAGATGGTAGTGGCACCATGAAATGTTGGGTACATAAAGTAGGTCAGGCTTTTATGCGAATGTGAGGGAACTGTTTGTCATGTACAGTGGACCTCATAGAATCATAGAATAAGCTAAGTCAGAAGAGACTCAAAAGAATCATCAAAGTCCAGCTCCTGGCCCTACACAGTACCATCCCTAACGGTCGCACCATGTGCCTGAGTGTATTTTCCAAATGCTTCTTGAACTCTGTCAGGCTTGGGGCCATGATCACTTCCTGGGGAGCTTGTTCCAGCACCCAACCATCCTCTGGGTGAAGACTATTTTCTTATTATCTAATCTAAACCACCCCTGACAAAACTTCATGCCATTCCCTGGGGTTGAATTGTTGGTCACCACATAGAAGGAACCCCTCCACTTCACTTTGTGAGGAAATTGCAGACCACTGTGAAGTCTCCCGTCAGTCTCCTCCAGGCTGAACACACCAAGTGACCTCAAACACTCATCATACAGCTTCCCCTCAATGCCCTACACCATCTTTGTTGCCTTCCTTTGGGCACTTTCTATGAGCTTTACATCCTTCTTAAGTTGTGGCATCCAAAACTGCACGCAGGACTTGAGGTGAGGCTGCACTAGCACAGAGTAGAGCGGGATGGGAGTTGATGAGGCTAAGTGACTGAAATGCTCTTTCCTTTGTCTTTTGTCTAGGATGTGCTACTACTTGTTTCTTTTTCCTCTGCATGGATATACCTCCATAAATACTCCTTTGAGTTCTGTACTAAGCTATTATTTTATTTAGTCAAGTTTCTTGAGAATTTTGTTTTAAACAATTTGGTGACCAAAGCAGTCACCTGAAAACAGCTGGCTAACATTTCTCACAAATTTTGACTGTGGGACACTCTATAGGTGGACCAATATCTAAAAAACACTTTGGTTTATGGCTTATTATTGAAATGAAATCATGCTGCCTTTGTGCAAGCATATACAGATGTGGGTACCCTTCTCAATCACTTTTGAGCTCATTGTCCTTGCAGAAATCAGCCCTCAGAGATAATTGCACTCTGTGAAAACAGATGATTGGTTAGAGTAAGAAGATATCATACATGCCTTCAGGAAAAGATGTTGGGTGAGCTCATCCTCTTATAAGCACTAGGTAATCAACAGCAGAGGGATGATACACAAATGAGCTGGCCTTAGAGGTTTCAGGGGAGCTTGCAACTTTCTAGAGAAATACAACAGGAGTGCCTTAGAAGTTGTAAAAACCAGGCAAAGTTCATTTTAGTACTTGTAATGTTTGAAGAAAAACATCTGTGTGATGCTCCCATGGTAGTCATTTGTTCATTCAAAGTGGAAAGTTTCTGAACCTGACTTACGAAGCAGACAGAGAAAAGTCTTTTCAGTGAGATGTTCCCGCAGTTCTCCAAAGTGATTCCTGGCTGCAAAGTTCCAAGGGAAAAAAAGAAACTAAAAATACACGTTAAGTATAGTTAATGTATTTCTCTCCATTCTGTCATGTAGCTGTCTCAGTATATGACGAAGGGATGCTCTGGTCTCTGTTTATGCCACAGTGCCATGCTTAACGCAGGGCTGCTACAGAAAGAGTTGATGTTGAATAGGAAGAGGCTCATCAACTGTATTTTCTTCCCTTTTTGTTTTGACATCCTGCTATCAAGAAGGTCTTCTGAGGAAAAAGAGATGAGGTTGTTAGATAATACATCTAGGTCAGACTGGCATTAAATAGAAACAAGTAAAATTCTTCCATTTCATGAAGTATAGATTTAATATACCATGAAATTTTGATTTAAAACTTTGCTTTGTTTCAGAACTGGAAGTCATTTTAGTGTATTTCTAATACAAAGACCAGAGAGGGGAAGTTCCACAAGGACCAAAATCCCTTCTTTAGGAACAATGCTGTGCCATAAAAACTGTGCTAATTAAATTTGCGTATTTTGCAAAGAGAGCTGAAATTAATTACCAAGTGATGGATGTTGCTTAGTCAAATGTCAGTCTGACTTTAGTGTAAATGTTCAGCAGAAAGTTTTTGCATGAGATTTAGATCTCTTTCTAAAAGTCATGCTTCATCTACCTTCTGTGGAGGGAGGGGAATTCAGCCTAAATATATGAGATCAGTAGAGATAACTTGTTTTTATCTCAGTCCAAAAGCCTCTAACACTGAAAGCTGGTCTCCCTCCATACTGTGAACTGACCCTAAAGCCCACCCAAAGTAAACACTGAATCTGTGAGGAGGTCCCAATCAAAATTTGGATGCCACAGCTTATGTGCAATGTCTAAACTTTTCCTTCTTTAGTTGACAGTGTCTTAGATTTATCTCTATTATACTGCTGTCAGTGCTCATTGATTTTGCACACTCCAGCTTGACGGACCATTTAATTAACATTAATCTGTTTTGAATATACAGCCTGCATAGGTAGGATGTGTACCCTGTTTCTTGTTAAGTGCTATCTTTATATAATTAACTGTTGATAGCCTATACCTCATTTACAGATAAGCTCCTTATAAATTTCCTGTACTGTGACAATTCCTATTTTAACTTCTTCTTTTTTTT
>VZRN01002386.1:813265-840767 GCA_013397935.1 Dasyornis broadbenti | reverse complement strand
TTTTTTTTAAATCAAATGTCATTGGCAAAGTTGTAGGTCTAATTTCTTACTGTGAAGGCTGACTTCTAACAACATACTGGTAACTGGACTATACAGCTGGTTCTTGAAGATAGGCCTTTGAATCATTTGCCATCTGGTTACTTCGAAGTTTACAGAAAATGAATTTGATGCCATTCCCCAGATGTCCAGCCTCTTTTGCCATTTATGTTAATTGTCCCAATTTGCTGGCCAAGTTCAAAGAAGGAACAAAAAGTTAATACAGTGCAGAGATCAAATTTCTGTCTCTCACAGAAATGACTGAAAGGCTGGCAGGATGGATCAGGAGAGCTGGCACTCCTAATTTACTTTCCAAGAGGAAAAGACTTATTGCAGTAGTCGGGGAATTTGTAGAAAATCTGAATGAGAGTTTTTGTCTGATTTGAAGAAAAACTTTCATTCCCAGTGGATATGGTGTCTATTAGAAAAGTGAAAATATACATTCAAGATGAGCAACCAACACTAGCCAAGCTGAAAATTATTATAATAGGTCACTTAGGAGTAGCTTGTTAAATTTTTTTTTGTCCTATGATCAAGGTTAGGAGAGAAGAACCAAAGATTTATTATAAGTATTTCATGTACATCTGAAATAAAAAATTGTCTACCTTCTCAATGTAGGTATCAAACTACAGAACCGTACTATATAATTTAAATAATTCTTTAGGGAGAGGTGAATATAATGACTGAGAATTGTAGAAGGTGAACTTACTGACTGTAAAGAACACTAGTATTAGAAATATTATGAGATTTGTGGTATGCCTTCCTCCTACGAAGGCTAATCTCTCAAGTCACTGAAGTAAAAAAAATATTCCAAGTTGTGATTTTTTGATTCTAAGATTAACCAGGATCCAAGAATTTTTTTAAGAGAACTTCAGACATGGGATCTTCAGTGCTTCTGGGATGCTGCTTACACCATGGGCCTATGCAGGCCATATCTTTACAGAGGTAGTCACAGGAGTCAATAATGAGAGGGAATTGAAAAACCACCACATTAAAGCTGGAACTTCAGGTAAGCAAGTACCAGATTTACCTTACTCCAAAGGTAAATCATTAGCTTTGCCTCAGGAGCTGATTTCTGTTTTTCAAAAGGATTTCTGTGATCCAAATCTTACTTACTGCTTTTTTGAAAGATGGATTACTACAGGAAGACCTGTGATCCATATGGTAATCAGTTTCAAAATTTTGCATGCTGTTCAAGGCAAAGATGTAATGTCAGGTCTAGATCTAAAGTCTCTTGATATTTCACTGTCATTTTTTGGTTTCTACTGGCAAAGACTCCACTGAGAGATGAAGTTTAAAAAGTTGAAAAAGAAAGCAGATGAACAAGTGCTACACTCCTTAATTCTGTGCTGGGAATTGGTAACAGCCATGTTAGCAAAAATACTATTCTGCTGGCATAAGTGAGGCTGTGGATGCCCCTGCTTGTCCAAGTTGGCTGTATTGACTGGAGATATTATTGTATCCAAGCTGCTCATTGTAAGCCTGTCCCTATACACAGCTTTTCAAATGAAAATAATGATGCCACCACTTCTGGGCCATCTGAGTGAACTGAAACCAGAGATCTGGGTGGACTGAATCCACTGGCCATGCTGACAGCAAGTGTAAAAGGGAAGTATCCTTTTCCTACCTGCAAAATGGGGATGGCAGCAGCTCCCAGTAAAGAGTAGGCAACTAAGAGCTGAGAATGCAATAGAACACTAAGCCTGTAAGGCTGTCACAAAGCTCATTTTAGGATGGTGTGCTGCTATGGTTCTTACAGAACATGAAGGTTTTTCTAGTGAAAACAGGTTTAAAGTATTCCATAGACAGTAGTGTGAAGGATATGTTAAAAAAAAACTGCATGTAATGAATATGCAAGAAGTTGTGCAGATACATTTAACTTTGGCTGGTTTTCCAGTCTCTGTGTATCCTGAAGATAGTTTTTATATGGAATATATGTGTGTGTGTATATATATATGTGTGTGTGTGTGTGTGTGTGTATGTATCTATACACCCACACAATATTTAACATAATCCAATGATTTTTCTGTATGAAAGACCATAAAAAATCTTGGCTTTTTCTGATGACAAATTGCAAACAAACTCTCAGATCTAATGCATTTAAATTGACTGATATAAAAGGGAGGCTTTTTTTTTTTTTAAAGGCTCTGAATATTTTCGGCAGTACAGACTCTCTAATTCATGTTCTGTGCTTAGCTAATGGCAGCTGTACTCTCCAAAATTGTACATTTGGTCCTGTCTTCCCACATGCTCAAACAGCTAACCAACAAAAGCTCTCAGGAGTTTAAAACAATCTTCTTGAGCTCAGGGCAAAAGAGGTTTTTACACTGATACTGTGTTGCAGGCCTTTTATAAATCAATTTATCAAAGCAAAGAGGCAAATCTAAATTTTTAATTCTAACTATGCATGTGATAATTATTAATAAATTGATGGACAGCAGTTGAGTGTTCATGATGTACTGAGTATTAGTTCTGTAGATGTCTCATTTACATTGCTTTCAACATTCAGATATCAAAATAGATCATTAAAATAACCATTTTTAATTACTGATTTTTTTTAACCTTATTTTTCTAGAGAACTGTTAATTAACATTACTGATGCTAGCAGACAGACTAGCGAGAAGTTTCACTGACCACAGTTTTATTTATACAATTAAGCGTTAAGTAGCTGGGTTTCAAAATAGCTTGCCTAATTTAAGCATATTTTTGGCAGTATCATGTCTAGGAGAGCATGCTACTATAAAAGACAGATGTTTCAAAAAATGTTAACAGTTGGCAGAAATGCCCATACCAAAAGGAGAGGAAGAAATGCCCCCTTTTTCCAGAGGGTGCAATTAGTAGGAATTATATTTATTGCAGTTATTACTGTGTAAGGACATGTGTATTGGCACATGTTGTCTTACTCTCGTGGTACTAAAAAATTCCAAGAGACTAGCTTGCAATGCAAACAGAAAAATGATGTCAATAAGTAAAAATCCAACCAAACAAAAAACCTCTCCACCAAAGTAAAACAAGTGAACCAATGCATTTTGCTGTCTGTACTTTAGATTTACAAGACTTTCCCGTCTTCATGGATGCATAGTCTCCAGCTATGTAGCAACCCCTTGTCACTGTGTAACCCTTTGTGCCAGAACAAGACAGTCACTCTCTTACAGGCAGAGGCAGATTCTGTGTTTGGTGTGGCTGCCTCATCCTTCTTTGATGTTCACAGGACTTCTGTGACTGTACAGAGCATGTACAGTGCTTTTAATGCTTTTATCACTTGGGCCATCCATGAAAATGTTACATCAGACTGACCAGTCTTTGACTGCCAATCTGCATGTAGTTTCAGAGGAGTTTGAGGGTTGTCCCTGCACTTAGGGTCATCAGTTGTTGCACTGCATGATGCTGTTGGATAATCCAAATACTGGACTGTGGTTATCCTTCGGACCCTGGAACACCCATTCATTGTTTACAGCTGGACTATTATTGTTTTCCTCTTTGTCAACAACTTGGTCTTTTGGCCAAGGGAGAATTCTGATAGTCTTTAGGGTCAGGATTACGATCTGTGCTGCCAAATGCAGAGGATACTATCTTTTTGTTGTGTAACAACACAACACAGAAGCATCAGCCCAGCGTCACTTTGTGACAACAAAGTATAGTAGGGACAACGATTTTGTCATCAAAGAGCTTTCATGTGTCAGCTGTTCACCCAGAAAGATTTTTGGGGGTTGGAAAAATGTCAAGTCTGTGCAAACCCCAGGCATTTGGTAGCCTTGCTCACAGTAAAGGGTGTCCTAATTTACCCCCAGATTCTACTGCAGTGCTGCATCTTGACATGTTGGGGGAAGCAGTCAGTTGCTCTAAAAGAGATATCTCTTGGTCTCATAAATGTCCTCCCCCACTTTGAGCTGCAGCTGTCATCCAGCACCTTGACCCCATAGGCTGAAGGCATAGCAGAGAGGGGAAACAACGCTGCATGTGTAAGGGCATGATGCAGAACTAACTGCAGAGTTTCAACTTCTTTTGAGCCTTACAGACTGGGAGACTGAAATGTTAATGGTTAATGACTCAAACAATCAGCCAATTGCAAAAGCAACAGGGTGTTTTGGTGAGGGCAGATTTGCACCCCCAGCCAAAGGGGAGGAGGAGAGGTTTTTGTGTGTGGTGGCAAAATCTCTGATCCGCATAAGACAGAGGGGGTGAGCACTCATCACCAGATGTCCACAACAAATCAACCTTTGTTTAGTAACAAGCTGGATTTTGAGCCACATAAGGGAGAAAGCCAATAAGAAATGGATGCTACTAGATGGGATAATGCTTTTTATCAAGCCAATTTCCTCCCTTACATAATTGTCTCAGCTGTAAAACTTCCCTCCCTCCAGGAAGTACCAAGATATTCACATGTACACCTGAAGGTATTCATCCCTTCTGATGGGGCATAATTGGCTCAACTCTGCTGGCTGGTGTGAGAGACAGCTGTCATGTCTTAGAAGGTGTCATGTACTATCAAAGGCCCCAAAAGTGCTGCAACAGATCCACAGTGTTACATCAGACAGTGTAAAACTCCCCCCTTAGGGGAGGTACCTGAACATTCCCACATAAACCTTATATTAACCCATTGACCTCTGTGTTTTGTGGGCCTTCTCTACCTCGATGGATCAAGAGTGGGGTCATCACTTCAACCAACAGATATCAAATTGAAGTGATCAAGTCTCATTTCTGGATCCACAGGTGGTGACATCTTTCCTCTCCCCTATCTACTCCTATCTTTTCTTTTCTTTCTTTTCCTTACTTATTTTCTAAAGTGATATCATTATAGTTTTATATCGTTATATTACTGTAGAGAATAATAACCAAAACTGCTACATATCTCCTTTCTATTGCAACCAAATTGTTCTAAAATAAACCCTACATATATATATATATTTAAACACTGATCATTCAGTGTTGTTTCACTCTAATCTGCCCTAGGGGAATCTATTAAAAAGAACTTCAGTTACCCTCACCTTCAGGGACAGGTTGTAACACTGGGTCTGTAATTTTAACAACTGTAAATATGGGAGTCCAATTCCCTTTCCCCACCTGTGTTCTTATTCTAGCATGATACCAATGAAGGGCTTCTGGCTCCTGAAATTCGGAGTTGCATTTAAAAACAGCAGTCAGTGATGAATCTAACATGTTTTTATCTGCAAGTACTTCATAGGACTGAGCTGGTAAAGAGGGACATGGGACTAAGCAAGGGAAGAGGAGTAATAGATAGAAACTAATGGCAGAGAGCTAGGAAAAAGGAAAAGGAAGAAAAGAGCCTGGGAGGAGGAAGGATGATGGAAAGAAAAGAATCGTTGCTGAAAGAGAAGGGCGCATCGAAAGTGAATTCATAGACAGTGGTGGCACACTGGGGAAAGAAGATGTACAGAAAAGGAGGGAAATTAATGTATTGCTCCATTGAACTTCAGTTCTGAAGTGGACTCTGGAATTATTACTGCAATCTTAAAGTTTTCCAACTGAATTAGAATCAAGCTTTCACTTCACCCTTCACATCCTATTAGGCAGTTCTTAGATCATAGCTTATTTATAGGTGCTCATAATCTCCCATCCTGACTACGGTGGCTTTGCTTGCAGCTTGACCTCCTTGAGCCTTGTCTTCCCTCTGGCACAGACTAAATGCAGCCAGCTCTGTATCCATCTGCAGCTGGCCTCTCTTTTCATCCTATCACTCAGAGTTTTCCCTTATAGAACCTTTCTAACAAATTTGTGTATACCTTACATCTTTTTGCATCATCCCACTGATGATGTTTACAATGAAGGCTTCCATGTACAATGCCTGTCACATTTTATATCATGCTGCCCTCTACAACTTGACTCTCAATTAAGTCCAGAAAATGATACCATCAAAGAGTGTTTCATGGACCAGAAGCTACTACTTAACAGAAGTAAATTTTCCTGCCAAGCTCAGGCACCAAGATGCAGCCTATTGTAAACTGCATCCTTTCAATTACTGTTCATGAATTTTATGCTTTTTGAGACAAGTTTTGCATTTTTGCCACTGGTTGGAAAATACCTACTACATGGGCATTATGATCCGATTCTTAAAATTATTAGAAATGTCTCTGCCCAAATTAAGGTGCAAACAAGACCATATGCCAAAGTCAATAGTATGGATTTTATTTAAAAGTAAATGAAAGAGAAGAGAGAGAGAAAGAAAGAGAAAAGAGGTGGGAGGACAGAAAGAGAGTGGCAGAGCCAGATTAAGTAAGAAATATCAGTACTCCATCAATCCCAATGATGTCCCATTGATCCTCTCCATCCAGTCTTTTTGGTGGTGAGGGTCGTCCCCAAAAACATAGAGTCTGATAGATTAAGATACATTTAAGCCAGATGGGAATGCCCAGGTACCATCCTCGGTGGGAGGCAGGGGAGAAGCTACTTTGACACTATCTCTTGTAATAGACTCTGGATCTGTTGAATCTCCTTGCATCACGAGCAGTGCTCTGGTGCAAGGCCTCAGGAATAAGTCTGGGGAGCACTTTAGGGGGGGGTCTTTGATGGATTATGACACCCGCTCAGCTGCTTCTCACGTGAATGTCCCGTGGATGTGGCCTTCCCAGGATGGGGGTTTTATAACTGAGCCAGTTTGTGTAAGGGAGGATGGATGTTCACTGTCTCTGACCTGTGGTTATGCCACACACCCAAAACTTTCTTCCTTCCCCCTTGGGGAACTCTGTGCAAACATGCCCTCAGCAGATGAGCCTGGGGGCTATGGCTTCTCCCACCCTATGGAACCCAGACAGGGATGATTTTCAGGACAGCTGTTTGGTTTGGCTTTCTTGTGGATGCATTCTTCTCCCTCAGCCTTGTTTGTTTTTTCCTATACCTGAAATGATTGAATAATAGCATCCCCTTATCTTTATCTCAAGTTCCCTTAGGTGGCGTGGCTCTACTTACAGTCTAAAGTTCCTCTTAGGAGGCATATTCAGGGAGGAGAGGGCTTTGGTGGTCGCAGTTTCTTTATACAGTTTGTCATCATGGGCAAAAAGTCCTTCATAACAATGTTTAAGCCATGAACCATAACATTTCAGTCTCTGACAAGTGGTAAAAGAAAACCATTTAAGAAAGTGAAGACAGTATTCATGAGTAACAGTCATAATAAGCAAGCCTTGTCTTGCGGCCTGGCTTGCTAAGCTTTTGCTTTAGGCTGCTGGGTTTTCTGAATCTCTCCATGAAAAGTCAATGGAAAAGTAGCACAAAGATCATATGATTTACAACTGAATGAGTTTTGAGACTAAGAGAGTTTGACTGCCCACCTCTTATCCACCTCTTGCCTACCTTTAGCCCTTCCACTGCCTTTACCTCTCCCTCCAGCACCAATGGATTTAAATAGTTTTACTTTTAATAATTTCATAGCTTGAGGTAAATGAAGTACTTTGCTGCCTTCATCTACATACACTGTATGATGCAGGGAATTAGCCAGAGGTGGTGACACTGATACCCTCTCTAAGACTGGAAGAAGGACTGCCAGTGCTACAATTCACCGTGTGCGCAATTAGAAGATTTCTGTGTCGTAGTATCTTTGGTGAGCCAAAGCAGTCATCACTAGAAACAACTTGCCCCACAACAGAGTAAAGGGCAGGTCCTGTCCATCACACTCCTTGCCAAGAGAGGAAGAGCTGATAATGCTCATTGAGAAATTGAATTACAGTCACAGCAGAAGTCCTCCCGTAATTTCATTTGTTTCTTATTGCAGTCTTAAAATTATTCTGTTTTGCTTAAGTTATTGTTTGGCTTCAGTCATCTAGCAGTCCAAGATATGTAAAGTAGGCATTTTAAATGTAATAATCAGATTAAAATGTAACATGGGAAATATGATCAATACATAATTTCAGCCTTCACTGGACTGTTAGGTATCTGCATGATCATGCTGCCTAGTGCTTCCATGGCTGACAGCAAGTCCCATGAGACCTGTGGCTGGAAGGCCACATGATGCCTACTCCCAATGCACCAATACTTACCTTTTCCTCAATATCAAATGGAATTAATGCAGGTTATGCCCCCTGATAACCTGCTTATGCCTATTCTACACAGTCAGCAGCTCTGGAGAGCCATCATTGTATGGAACTACATTGGGTAATGAGGCATTGTCAGCCACTAGTATGATCATGTACTTGACCACTCATCTCTACATGAGGAACAACCATCATGATGTATTCGCTTTTTTGGTTTGTTTGTTTCTGAGTGCACAAATAACAGAATCAAATGCATATCATAAAGAATGTTTTCCCCTCTGCATATAAATGTCAGCACTTGTATCTTTTTCTTTACCTATTGCCACAACTTTACTGGCCACTTAGCTCAGACAATGAGTGGACAGGCACTGAAGTTATTTGATTTTGGAACAGTCTTAAGGTATTTTACAGTTCTGAAAACACAGTTTAAGAAATATCTGGCCAAAACTTCCAGTCAAGGATGGACTCATCTGTTCTTTGCAGTTTTAAAATAGGGAAACCAAAATGCACTAGTGAGATCACTTGCTCTACCACATCTAACACAGCCCACAACAGGCACAAAACCTCAAGAGGAGGAAAGCATCCTCTCCTTCTGCCAGGAGCTGACTCCCATACAAAACCAAAGAGCAGATATTTTCAATTCAGGAAAGCTGTTGCTCTATGGCAACTCTGCTATACAACAGCAAAAGAAAAACCTCTGTCTTTTCCATCACAGAGAAGATGCATCTGTCCCTCTTGGGGGAATAACACTATCCACAGGGAGCACTGCTTTTTACTGTGCCTTTTGAGGTACCTGTACCCCAAAGGCAAAAATCTCATTATCCTTGTCTGTCCATCTTGTCCTGGAAATATTTTAAAATATTCCCTCTGGAAATCAGGTCTGTGATTTCCAGAACACATGCTTAGTGTGTCCTGTTACTCTTTCAGATCTCTTTCAAATGCTGTATTCCTCCCTATCCTCAGGGTTTCCATGCTCTCCCTGACAAAGACAGCTGCATGGCTGTGGCAGCTGGGTGTTGGAGAACCTGTGAACATGCTGTAACACATCTTCTCTGATTATGGGCAGTTTAACAGGAATGGGCAAAAATCAGGCACAGAAATTTAGCATTGATGTTCATATTTTTTATGTCCATTTTTCATTGCTTCATCCTGCCATTTTGAGCATGTACTTACGGCCACAAAGAAGTCTCCCAGGAACAAATCTCCACTCTCCTCTGCCTCCCAATATGTTGGAAAAAAGAAGAGGAAGACTCTATATTAGAAGTCAGGCTCCTGCCAGATCACTACTCACATTTCTTTGTCAAGGCTGGGCTCATTTCTCTGCAGGCCTTGATCCAGGAGAATTGCCTGGTAAAGATCTCTGGCCCCAGGTTGCAATATTTGGTTGCCTGGCAGATACAACTGTCTCCCTGAAGGTACCATGCTAATGGTACTACCCTAACCTGTCTGTCTGTCTGTCTGTCTGTCTTAATGCTTGACCTACATCTAGAGATGTGGTTAGAGAACCCGTGGCTCCTTCATGAGTGTTTGGAGAGCAAAATTGGCATTTGAGATTAGTGAAGTTGGTGGTGTGTTCTGATTACAGTACCTCTGCTTAATGCCACTTTGGCTCCCAGTGGACAGAAATGTGACCTAGCCTGAAGTGTCATAACTACTACAGGCTGTTGACCACAGCCTGCAACTACCAAGACTTGAAATTTGCCTATTTATGTGGCTGATAGATGAGGACTTGACGAGCTGCAATTTTGACTACTAGAGTGTAGAACCCCTTCACAGTGCTTGCTTTACTGCTGGGTGGATGAAGAGAGAACAGCAAAAATGCATATGTGGAGTAGACTGGGAGAGGGGCTAATCCTTTGCAGAGTGTTCCTAATCCCAAGCGCTCAGTACTGGCCACTGGCTATCTGTATACCTTCCATAAGGAAGTGTGTGCAAAGCATGTCCCCTCTCTAAAGATGACATGGTCTGCCCTTCAGCCTTGCTCTCCTCACCCACACCAAGCATACCTGCACTAGCTTGCTTGCAGAGCAATGCCATAATGCTGGCTAGGTCAGGCAACTTAGCTTTAACTTATCAAGACTGGGCTTGGGAAGAAACAGTCTGTCTTCTGTGTCTTGGAAACTAATATGGACAGGATGGGTGATCTGATTTGGTCATAGACACTTTGTAAAGGATGAGGACCAGCTTAGTAGCAAGGATAAATCTGGTGAGCTACTCAAGACTGAAGATTTGTTTCAGGGAAACACGGATGCTCCACACTGGAGTTTTATTTCTAAGTGAATTGGTTTCCCAATCTGTGTGTACCAGGCCTGGGGCAGATTCAGGCAACCAAACCATGACTTGTGGGAAAACAATGCTCATCCTCACCAACTTTGCTGCTGCTCACTCTAGCACTGCATATCTCAACACTGGGCACAGCCACAGTGCCTTGTGCCTGGTGGCATGGA
The DNA here is from genome assembly GCA_013397935.1 of Dasyornis broadbenti. Classification (NCBI taxonomy): domain Eukaryota; kingdom Metazoa; phylum Chordata; class Aves; order Passeriformes; family Dasyornithidae; genus Dasyornis; species Dasyornis broadbenti. The sequence goes on along the minus strand of VZRN01002386.1, from coordinate 830,299 downwards.
GCAAGGAGGGGGCAGAGTACCTGGGGGGCATTCTGCCCCTCCCAGAGGGCAAGCAAACTGGAATCCCAACCGGAATCCTGTCAGCTGTCACCACTTGCAGTTGCTTTGAAACCATCTGCCTGCCTCCAAACTTTTCCTTGCAGACAGATCAACACATAGGCAGTATGGATGACTGTGCACTAGACCTCCTATGAGAAATTCAGTCCAACAGTATAAACACATCCTCTCATTACACCTTGCTGCCGACATTGTTAAGAGAACTGAAGTAATATTTTGTTTTTCAGAAATCAGGCTATAGATATCGTTACTTAGGAAATTAGCCACAAAGCACTAGAACATTATTAACAAGATCATACGAGAAAGCTATTGCAATTGTTTTATGGGTTTCATGCCCTAAAGAATGCAAGTTTTCTCCTTCTCTTGGATGAAATTTTGTGAGCAGAATCTTTGCTGAAAGAAATCCCAAAAACTTTTCCATCAACAATGCATTGTGCTAGTGTATATTTTCCTGTCCAAAACAGAGAAAATGGCATGTGAGACAGCCATGACAAGATTATTAGTAAATTAGTATTTTCCTATTGGAGTGTCTAGAGGGAGGTGAGAAGTATTGTTAATTCACAATCTCCCACAGGGAATGGGAGCTGCGGTCAGTTCACCACACATTGTCTCTGCTGCTGTTTCTTCCTCAGGGGGACCCCTCACACACTTTCTCTGTGCCAGTGTGGGGTCACTCCTGTGACAGACAGTCCTCCATCAACTTCTCCAAAGTGGGTCCTTCCCACAGCCTACAGTTCTTCATGAACTGCTCCAGTGTGGGTGCCTTCCATGGAGTGCAGTTCTTCAGGAACAGGCTGCTCCAGTGTGGGCTGCCCCTGAGGACGCAAGTCCTGTCAGAAGGCTGCTCCAGCTTGAGTGTCTCACAGGGTCACAGTCTCCTTCAGGCTCCATCCAGAGCTGCACAGGTTTTTCCCCCCTTCTTAAATACATTACCCCAGAGGTGCTGCCACTGTTACTGATAGGCTTGGCCTTGGCCATCGGGTCCATCTTGGAGATTCTTGGCATTGGCTCCATTGGACGCAGCAGAAGTTTCTAACAACTTCTCACAGAAGCCAACCCTATAGCCTTCCCACCTCCAAAATCTCACCATGGAAACCCAATACAAAGTCTTTATAAACCTATTCAGTTATCTTGTAACTTAACATTTTTCAATGCTGCTTAACATTCAGCTACAGTAAGTGAAAGCCAGCACTGGCTACTGTGCTGTATTTCTTATAAAGTTAACAGAGGAGTACAGAAAAAGATTTATGGTTACTAGCAGGGAGGGAGGGAAATGTTTCCAGCAAGAGGGAAAAGAAAATAATTCACAGTGCAGATATTACTTTCATTTAGTTTGTGTACACTGTTATTTACCTATGGCCCCAAACTCAAAATACATGATTCTGAATAAGAGGAAGCCTTTCATTAATGAAACGTACTTTCATGTAGTCAAATGAACAACACTTATTACACATGAAGTTTTATACAATTGTCTCAAGATTGAATGATAGATTTGATGATAGATGATGAACTAAATTGCCTAAATTACAGGGATTAATTTCACTGCACTTGGTGAAGGTGCTTAGTGTTCACATCTGTATGTGGGAGATCTTCTGTTCCTCTTAAATCCCCATGTGCAATGTTATATTCTTTTCACTGTTATATGAGAGTCTGCTTAACCTTGGCATAAAGCACAAGGACACATAAGTTTATTTAATAATAATATTTCTTCAAGACTTTATCAAAACAGCATATGCACATTTATGTACAAAGCATCTTCTAAGTTCCCCAGCCTAATTGTGTATTGGGGTGTTGCAGAAGACAAGCCTTACGCTTTTGCAGAATGACATTAAGTACAGAGGGACTATTTTGGGGTTTGTGAGCTGGAGGAAGCAAGTCTATAATGAATCCAGTCTCTGCTTAGGTGGAACCTCTCCTCATTCTTCACCCTTCTGTGCCAACATAGGCTTTTGAATACCTCTCCTTTAAAAATAGTGAGGACTGGTACATGACTTCCACACTGAAGCAAAGATTAATAAAGTTTAGTGAGAGATAAACATTCTTTTTATGCCTCCACCTATTTATTTGCCATCAATTTCCCATTTGGTAGAGGTGATTTTCCCACATCATCTGTATTTGGACTTTGCTTTGAAACCTGAAGAGGCATGAAAGAAATCTGCTGTAGAAAGGCAGATTATCTCTGGTGTTTATGCTTTTCAATACCAACAGTAAGAAAGAAACCTTGGAGAATGGTGACAGTGAGCATTGGGGATAAGGCTGAAGAAGAAATAAATTGTGTAATGTTCCAGAATAGGCTTGAAAAGATTCTTTTAGGAACTTTTCTACCATGCTCAAAGCTTTATCTTGTTGCTTTTTGACTCAAGTGTTTAGCCAGTATTCAGAGCTGAGCTCAATTAGTCTGCTGGTAAGGGAAATTGATTTTTACAAAAAGGTCTTTCTTTAGAGAAATTCAGTTTATTTACAAAGAAATCTACACAGTGTCCTGCTTCGGTGGACTTACTAAGACCAAATATCCAGTTTACTTCCTCACATTTTCCAAGCTGTCCTTTCCAATGACTTTCACCTTGGGAGCTCAGCACAACAGCAGACATGGGTCTTTGGAGTGATGGCTTTGCCCTCCTGTCCTTCTTCCCTTTGGTCTTGGATCAAAGATGCACATATCTGCTGTCAGTCCGTCTGCTGGTCCATGAGGCTTAACTGTGCTCTGGCCCTGCCATCCTGCCATCTGGCCCTGTGAATATTGGTTTATTTTGTGCATATGGCTAGCACCTGCAAAAAGTATAAGAAAAGTTATGATAGTACCGGTTCCAGTTGATGTGTTTATGGAATTTCTTCATATATGTTTATGTGTACATTACACAAGGCATCCCTTCAAAATGAAAGGGAGACCCTTTTCACATGTCAATTTAGAAAGGAATATGAATACCATGTTTGGGAAGAAATCTGCATGTCCCACTGTCACAGATGAAGTTTTGGTATGGACCAGCACTGCTAACAGTTCTGAGTTCCCCAGCATTCAAAATATACCAGTGGGGCTATTTCATTTTATGCAACAGTATTATAGATCCAGATTTTCAAAAAACACAGTTGGATCATTTAAAAGAAAATATTGCAGAGTTTAAAGCAAGCATGAATGTGAAATTTCCTAGGTAATTTGGTCAGTATATAGGAAAACTTCAGCAAGAGAATTGAAGTAAATATCTTGCTTGGCAATAGTATCGATGACCTATACTTACAAAAATTTTTCTTTTATTAATTTTGAGCTGGTAGCATCTAACATTTTACTGTTTATAGAAGGAAATTAAAGAATTTAAGTTAAAATCCCAACTGTAGTGTTATTGTGATATTGTTTTAATTCTGAGACTGTTGCCATTATGTGTATTTATAATGAATAGAAATTTTTGTAATTTGAAGAGCTATCCAAAGAAAATCAGACTTTATTTCACAACTAAAATATCAATATTTAGTAGTAGTCAACAGACTGAGTTATAGCTATGATATTGAAGTTATTTATTATTTTAATATAACTCACTAAGATCTAACTGTAGCTGCCAGTTTCAAAAATGCTGACTTTTAAAATACAATGTATGACTGGAGGGGAGAAGACAACCTCAATAGCTCCTTTACATTGAAAATTTTCATGGTGTGACTTTCCCTAGCTTTCCCACAGATATGGACATTGTTATTGTTTACATAATGCTGAACTTGTTTTTTCCTGCAGGGAGTGCGTGACACACAAGCTGAATGTTTCATAATTGTAACAACAAAATATGATGGTGTTTAATTTTCTTGCATTTACAATGAGACTTTTTTGATTGTTTTAATTATTTTATAAAATGTTGCCCGTTACACTGGAAAAAATTGTATCTGCTTTCTTTGTATACAGATCAGGGAAGAGTAGCATTTTAAGAAATGCTATATCAGATATATAATCAGTACTCTTCAAATAAAATAGAGGATAACTGACCTGTATCTGTTATTTCAGTGTTCCACAGAGTTAGCAATATAATCTCTAAGTACACTATTTAAATGAAATGTTAGAAAGATATAATTTCAGATGTTTTCATTTGGATACCACTAGAGTCTAGTGAAATCAAGAAATGGGCATTTTTTTTTTATTTCCATAATTTTGTATCACCTGATTACTGAAATTCTATCTTCTGTATTCCACCAGTGACCAGCTACAGCAGCATTTTGGGTTTGTTGCTTTACTTTGGGTTTTTTTCTATAAGAATCATGACAGTAAAGATCAAATGGTATATGGGTTATCTAACAGATATTTTACATTTTTCAATTTACTGGTCTTTGATGGCCTCTTGTTTCAAACAGTATTTTTCTGATTAAGACACTCTGTGATCCCTTTATATTCCTGCAATAATTAACTTGACTTCTTTAATTTATCAATAATTACTCCTAAAAGACTGGTTGCTGAGCAAGCTAAATAAATGTAGATAGTATTTCACCTGTGGCAAACTCAGAGGTCCTGCAGGATAATCAGTACAAGCTACTCTTCTGCATTAAAAATGTAAAAAGAGAAAGATTCTTAGAAATTAGGCTACTTTGGAGAGGATGAAAGATAGGTCAGATAACCCAGCAGACGAAAGACTGGCAGTGTAATGCTGTGAAAATGAAATGTGATTGCAAATTCCCTTACCCCTGCAGCTCCTCATTGCTAGCACTGCTCAGACCTTGGAATAAGAGCATGTACAAGCTGGTGGGGAGATGTAAGGATACAGGCTTAGACCTTTGTCCTGGCAGCCTCTGTACATTGGCGTCATTACAGAGCTCCTTTCAGTGGCCAAATCTGTGGTAGACACAGAGCATATGTGCCTGATTCCGGGTACACTTCACCTCCTGCATCCACATCCACTGCAGTTTTCTCCTAAAGAAGCACTGGAGTAACCTAGTGGGATCTTTCCATTTCACCTCTGGAGAAAAGTGCACCACCCAGTACACCTTAACTTCTGACCCAAGGGAGCAGCTGAGCAGCCATGGCTGATAAATGCTAGACACTGCCCTAATGCCCTGCAAAATACTCAGAGACCACAGCAATAAATGCAGTGTAAAATGTTTATGTTGAATAAAATAGTACAAAACATTGTCTGCTCCCACAGGAGTTCATGCGTCTTTTCTTGTTGACTTCAAATTCATGTAGAATTCCATCCATGCTATTTCAAGATAACTGGAAGGTTTTTTTGAAAATTTCTGTCAAATTTGGAATAATTTTTTTTTTCTTTTTTTATAATGAAGGCTTTCTCTGTATTTAAACTATGCTCAGCTTGTTAGAGTATGGTGCTAATAACACCAAGGTTGTAGGTTCAATCCCCATACAGGCCATTTACTTGAAAGTTGGACTTGATGATTCTTGTGGATCCCTTCCAACTCAGAATAGTCCGTGAATCTGTCATCTCTAACTCATGTTGCTGTTGACTATGGAATTGCTCCTCTTCCCAGGACTCCTAAAGTCCCACAAGATTTTATAGCTGTATCTAATAATATGATGAAATTCTGACCTAAAACATTAAGATGTCACATGCCTTTGCATCTGCATCCTTTGAATTGTTATTAGTCCTCACTGGTGTAGATACTTACAGATTTTCTTAATTATAATCTTAATTAAATTTATTAGGTATGTTTAGCAAATTGTAATTACTACTATTTCTTTATATATAACAAAAAAAAATTAATCAGTCTATCCCTTCATTTCCAATCCCTTAGATATGATTCTGGCTTTTCTTTAACTTACAAAATATAATTACAAGTCATACAGTAATTTTATTAGTGAATACCCTGAAGACTACAGGATGCATTTCTTCTAGACTGGCTCATCCTTATATATTCTGTTTTTTCATGTATTGCCTTACCTGCCGAATCACCAGATACAGTGACATAATCTTCATTACTTAATTCTAATTATTAGTCAAGGGGTTTCTAACCCCAGACATACAGCTTTTGAGCATTTTGTTGAACAGATTAGGAACAGGTTTAAAAAACGAATCATTTGATGATGGGAATATTATCTGCTAGCCACCTAAGAACAGTAGGAGAATAAATACTCCTTTATTATTTGGAGAGTCCTATGTATAATGAGCAAGCACAAAGACAGAATAAATGCTGTTTGTGCATCCATTGCTAAAATTTATTCACTTTTGAACGCACTGCAGTTCATATGTTTCCTTGCAACATATGAATTATGCATGTATACATACATACATCAAAAATGTTTGTATATCCCTTATGTGGACTAGGGCATTTCTTGGAGGAAGAAAAATAAGGGGGCAGGGCTGCTTGATATTCCAGTGAAATCTAATTTGCAAGCAATTTGCAGCTATAAATTTCACTCAAGAGATTTCCAGGTGTTTTGTGCACATCTACACATAGGAAGAATTTCCCAAGAAATGAAACTTAATGGCTGCAGTAAAATGAATCAGAGGCCTTATCTTTGCATCTCTACTCTCTGTGAATTTCTACTTCATGGATCTGACTTTTGCTTTTCTACTGTCCTTGTTTTTTTAAAAGAAGGCAGATGAATAGGCTTTTTTACTAATGAGTTACACTAAGAGCCTGCTGGATTTGCAGACATACATTTCATGAATTGTAGTTCTATTTTACAAGGACAGTTTTAAAATTCAGTTTCCTAAACATACTGTAGCATGCTTGAAATCAGAACCCTTGAACTATGGGCACTGTGCATTTATGCAGTGAGACATCCACCATCAAAATCTTTCCAGTTTAAAGAAAATGATGGGTAAAAGGATATTACCTCATTCTTTACATTGGAAACTCAGACTCAGAAAAACCTTGTTTTTTCACAAGGTCAGTGAGGATAACTGGAGCAGAGTCAAGAAGTTATCTCTTGATTTAGTGCCAGTTTGTGCCAGCTCCCGTGGAAGTCCTGGCAGAAGCACTCCAGTCTTCTATTACTCTTGACCTTCCTTTTTTTCTTTCCCGGCAAAGCCTAAATGTCACAAGTTGTCACAGAGCTAAGTAGATCTTACAAGTAGGCTGGATTATCCTATGCAGAATTGTCTGTCCTGAAAGTGATACTTTAGTCTAGGTCTGTTAAATGGGCACTTGAAAGAGTCAGCAAACTGAAATATATGTGATGTTCCGCTTCTCTCCATTACTAGTTATAAGAGCAAGAAATTACTAAGAGTCTCCAGAAAAGTTCCAGCCATATGTGGAGTTTTCAGTGAGCTTTCCTTTGTCAAGAACACTTCAATCCTTAGAGCAACGAGCACCATGTCTGTACTGGGCCTGGTCAGGAAAAGCAAAAATGTTTGCTGCAAACAGCCCAACAGCAGCTGAGTGGGAGATTGTCTTGATAGGTTTCTTGATGCCTCAGATTGCTGGAATGAAGTTTTATAGTTTTGTCCCTACTTTCATCAGGTTTTAGCTCCTCCTGCAGGAAGAAATTGCCAGAATTTGTCCCTGCACTTCATGTCCACATTCAGGCTAGGAAGTTGAAGTCTTCCAAGGAAGCGACCAAGTGAGTTTTATCTTCTCCTTAGTGTCTACAGCAGCTTCTCTAGAAAGCTTTATCTGTTTAGGGGATTTAGTGATTAACAGCATGGCCAGAGTGTATACTGTCTCTGGACACACAGATTAAGTGTGAAGAAATATTGGCTTCCCCTCAATTATTATCCTTCCAGTCCTAGATCTGTGATGAATAAGGAGGGGCAGGAGGGCACACAGGGGAGTAAAATGAGAGATGGGTGCTGCAGTGTCAGCTAGCTGGCTTTCTGTGACACAGGCCAGTCATCAGGGACAGGGTTGCAGATAGTGACAGAAGGTTTAGTACTGACAGAGCCTGTGTCTTTACCCTTTGGCCCTAGACAGTCTTGAATAAACAAGTAACCATGAAAAATAACAAAATGTCTTTCTGAATTTTAAGAGCCTCACATGCTATTTCACATGAAAATGATCCCTGCAGCCAGCATTTCCAGCAGTCCCAGATATCTCCTGCAATGCAATTATGCAGTCTCAGTAGAAAACTATTCTGCACATTTAGAGCTAAAGGACAATGTAATAAATGACTGCAGTGAACTACATTGATATTGTATCAAATTGCCTCTGAATTCACTACTGCTGGGTTTTCTGGTGTTGAAAATCTGCCATTCAGGATCTCATTGTCTTCTTGTTTGTTTGTTTACATCCTCCTTGATACTGCAATACCAGTGTGAATCCAAGGTAGATTAGGAGCAGCTGTTCTGTAGCAAACAAACAGAAGTCTTTGTCTATTAGCCACTATCACTTTTCTCCAGTGGGGAAAAAAAAGCCAGATGTCTGTTTGCAGACAAGCAAAACTTCATCAAATGCTTGAACTTTTTACAAACGGAAAGTCTGAAGCTTGATCCAAGAGTGATTTCAGGAAAATCTGATATTAGTGGAATTTCATTCACTTTGAGAAACAATGCTAATTCCTGCAGTTCATGATACAGCCTGTAATTCAAAAGTCTCTGAATATTGGCATGAAAATGTTTCAGTGTTATTGTGGTATTGCTCACTTGGAGTGTGTCAAAGACTTCTACAAGCCTAACAGGAATATATTCAAAAAATCACGTAAATAAGCAGCATAAGATACTAGGACTAAAGCTTGAAAGGGAAAAATGAAGTGCAAAACTGCCTGGCACAGTGAACAACTAAAATGTAAAACAATTGAATCTAATCCTAAATGTATTTTTGGTATATTGAAATGCTCCTCCAAATGATCATTCTAATTGTAACCCACTGATCTCTGTAGCTACAGGGAAACAGGGAATATGAGGACATCTCTTCTGCTGTGAATCTCGCACTGTCACTCATGGCAGACGCATTGAAAGATGCAAATGGGATTTAGACATTCAGACTTTAATTTACTCCTGTAGCTCTAATGACTAGATGTAAAATGTACCGTTGATATGTTCTCTGAAGAATAGGTGACAGAATGTGAATGTCATAATCTTAATCTTCCTTTCATATTTTCCTGTATTTTAATTAAAAGATGGAGAAATGCTAAACCAAAAATGTAATACATCTTTCTTCACTACAGGATATCATCCTACCACAAGGTCCAATTAAAATACTGAATTACTAAACTTAGGACATTTTATTTTCATTTATATTACTTGAATATACTAAAGTACATCTCCAGGAATATGCACAAAGTCTTGAAATGCACTTACTCTGTCTTTTGAGCGGTCTAATACAGGTTTGCTTTTACAAATCAGGAAAAGTTTGTGTATGGGATTTCAAATAAAGGTGGTTTTGCCAGAGTAGACTAGAATAGTCTATAAAACACCTTTGTAAATGGAAACAAAAAATTAAATTTGCTTTTAGTTCTAATTTACATGCATATTTTGTACGCACTTCAGAACTAAAAAGTTCGTGATCATCTTGGGGCCTTCCGGAGCTTTGCAAATCCCTGGAACTCAACATATTACCCATGGTTTATGTCTTAGCTTGAATAGGTGAGCATATGACTGTATTGCCAAGTTTTATAAACGAAGTCATATGTAAAGTCTTATTGAAAGCCTCACAGTTCTTTAATAACCATGTAATTTGGTGCAAGGGAAGGGTGAGACCTAGAATGACTCCTGGGATTATTTGAAATAGGTACTATAAAGATTAAAGTACCTAAGTATGAATGGAAGCTGTAACAGTATATATTAATGCAATACACACATATATATGTACACACAGACAAGTGTATATGTGTCTACTATAAATTTGGACCTTTGATGGAATAACTGTTATATTCAGAAGTTTAGGCAGAAAAGTGTGGAATGCTTTTGCTCAAGCCAGTAGCTGTCAGTTGCTCTGTCTGTGTTTAACATCTAGAGAGAAGCTCTTAGAAGATCCTCTCCTCTAACCCTGGCTATCTTGTTGCTTATGTTAAGGTCTTACTATAGTTAGATTATCTGACTCACAGTTCGCATGGACCTGAAAGATAACACTGCTTTTTGATTTAAGACTGGAGTTCCTCTTCCCAAATCCAGTTCAGTCATACATTAAGAGCCAAATTATGACTTTGAAGGATAGTTTCCACTGGTTGGAACAATGGAAAGGATGAGTAAGACTGAAGTAATGTAATCCCACTCTGAATATCTGGCTCCTCTAGCGCTTTGTCCCTTTGAAGTTAGCAGTGTGCTACAGAGTGCTCATCACTATCTCTGCAAGAAAACCCCCTGGTTTTCTCCAAATCGCAAGTCACATCAATGAAAGGGCATTAGATATGACTAAGCCAAACAAAATCTGTTAAGAATTTTAAAACAGCAACATTCCTACTGCCATCATGTGAGAAAAACAAACCACATCATTCTTGGTCCTAGAGAGTTGTAGACATCAATTCTGGCATCCATTAGGGAAGGAGACTGGATTAAGTCACTGAATCATCATAGAATTGGGTTGGATTGGAAGAGACCTGAAAGTTCCAAGCCCCCTGCTGTGGGCAAGGACACCTTCCATCAGGTTGCTCAAAGCACCATCCAAGCTGGCCTTGAACATTTCCAGGGATGGGACAACTGTAACTTCTCTGGCCAAACTGTTCCAGTGCCTCACCATCCTCACAGTAAAGAATTTCTTCCTAATACCTAATCTAAAGCTGCCCTCTTTCAGTTTAAATCCATTCTTTCTTGTCCTATCAATACCCACCTGTGTAAAGAAGTGGGTATCTCCCTCTTTTTTATAAGCTCCCTTTAGGTACTGAAATGTTGCTCTTAAGGTCTCCCTGGAGCCTTCTCTTCTCCAGGCTGAACAACCTTAACTCTGTCAGCCTGCCCTCATAGGAGATGTGCTCCAGCCCTTGGATATCTTCATGGTCATCCTCTGGACTCACTCTAACAGGTCCACAGGTTCCTTTTTGCTGAGGACTCCTGTGGCTGAGATCCTTCCCTCTGACTCAAAGTCTTCCACTTGGAGGTTATGAGTGCACAGTACAAACAGATGATCTGGAACTGTGACTAAATATAAGCTGCACTCAACAAGACCAAAAAATCTATTTGGGCAAAATATTAACATATTATGCTTGTTGCCTTTTCTTCCAGATCTATCAACATGCAGAACATGATTACTGCTATAAAACTATGATTTATTGTGCTTCTTCAAACTTTAATAAATTCAGTAAACTTCAAACTGCTGTACTTTAGAAGTAGTTCACTACTTCAGACTTTGTGCTGTTTCTGCATTAATGACCAGTGGAGACATAATGTGCATGTGCAGGCCAGATAAAGGAGGTTCTAATTTAACCTAATTAAAAATCAAGGATATTACCAGTGTCAGTATGGAGCTTGAAAAGATAATTACTTCAAAAATTGTATGTAAGAAAAAATAAATTTAATTTGGAAAATTAAAAAATCCACAAAAAAAAAAAAAAAAAACCACCCTGTGGGCTTTTTAATAGCTCTTTCCACACTAACTAATTAGCCTCTTAGGTTTTGAAAACTGCTCATGAAATGTTCTGTTAGTATTGAAGAGATTTTTTGGTTTTCTTTGCAAACATGAAGTCTTTTGTCTTGGCTCTTTGTTTCTTTTTTTTTTTTTTTTTTTTTTTTTTTTTGGTTTTTTTTTTTTTTTTTTTGCATATTCAGGATTTTTTTGCCTTTCTCTTCCCTTTGGTCTTTGGGTTTGCTCTAAAATTAAAATAATTTAGTTCTTAATTCTATCTAGGAATCAACTGAGCAGTTGTGCTCTTTCTGTGATTAAATAATTGTTAAAAGAATATTTGAAAGCTTTATACAAATATCTTCAGCTATAAATACATTGTTTTTACTAGACTTTAAACTCAGACCCTTCTTGAAGGTTTATTATGTTTTATACAGTAGTAATGTGTAAAAATCAAACGAGATTTCAGTGATAGACGTTTCTTCCAGGTCAAAAAGCAGATCCAGTTCCTTAATCCTGAGAAGATAAATTGAAAGGTAAAAGAATGGCTGTGAAGAGAAGCCTTAGGTCTCTAATGACTGGAGTGAAAGACTAAATTTCTTCTGAGATGCGATAAAACTATAGACTCAGATTATGTCCTATCTGCTGATGCTATTCAACACTTTAGATAACCACTGCTGTTTATCTAATGCACTGGAAATTTTGTAGTAAAATAATGCTAATATAGTGGTTCTTTAGCCACTTCTGAGGCTGTTATTAAGAAAACCGGAAGAAGAATGAAGATATCAGCACACATGTTAATATTTGCCTGTCATCTAGGTCCACATTGCCAGAGTAAGAGTTAAGCTGCTTTACTTAACAGTAAGGAATGAACACAAGCAGTTTTAATACCAGTGATGTTACCATGTTGTAGATACTTTTCTAAGCAGTAAGTTATGTGGTGTAATTGCAGGCTGAATTAGGTCACACTTTGTCACATGGCTTATTCCAAATTGATGTTACTTCTGTTTGATTGTCCTTTCAGGAGCAGCAATGTACTTTAATGAATGAATAGGCTTGGGCAACGTTTCCAGAACTGTTTAACACTACAAAATTAGGCAATTGCAATTCATGCAGCATACGACGGAAGTTTTATTACTGTCAGGAAAACTACAGAGCTTATGACTACAACTCATGATTTAATCTGAACAGGCAGTTGAACATAAACCAGTTGTAATAATATTTAAAGCATCATATCTAATACATGTAAGAGAGACAGTCCAGATTTGGATGACTAGCAAAGAAAATCTCAACTATATCGTATTAGGGACATTAATTACTTTTAACTGAAGTAATAAATTTTGTAGGCAGTTCTTAAAACTTGTTTATACACAGATCCTCTTCTCCTGAGGGGGATACAGTTACTGTTTAGATTCTAGGCAAAGAGCTTACCAACCGTCTACAAATAGGTCCTCAGGCCAGAAAGCATGGAAACAAGAGCAGTGACTTACTCAAAGTGCTCTGCAGTGGTTTGACGAAACAAACGTGAATCCCAGAAGCAGCTAGTGGAGTATGGCGCTTAAACTAATGTGCCCTATAAAATTAGTTTGGGTGAGTGCAAGCTACTAGGATGCAGCTACGCTGTCACTGTCTCCAGGCATACTTCATTTGCAGTTAGGTGAACTATATTTGGACTGTTTTCCACTGCTCAGTGTACAGCATGTCCTGTGTTTGTACAGTCCTTAGTAAAGTGGGGCCCTGATCTTGACTGACCTCTAGACCGCACAATGATACTAATAATAAATACCAGGGAAATAAATGATGACTTAACACATTTGATATATTTCCTCTAGTATGCAACAGCAATATTAATATGTACACCAGCACAGTGTAAGCAGATTCTGATGTATGCTACATATTTTTAGCAAGATAGCCTTGATCAAGACATTTCTGACAACATCTTCTACTGTCTTTCATTGTTTTGCATGAAGTTATGTCGGGTACTCTAGATTTGAGGTAGCTGTGGTCTAATATTAATGTTATACAAAAACTTAGTTGAGATTCACCCTTTAGACGACTGCTGTGCAAACAACTGTTTGTTAAAAAAATTAATCACTGAATAGATGGTACAAATAACTTTTGTCCCGGTGTTCATATGTTGTGCTGCAAAATAAATGCAAGTGTGAAAGAGAAATTCACTTCCTCTGCTGCCTATTTGCTATGCTTTATTGTTTATAAATAATTGTTTTTAAAAAACTAATAAAACAAAATAAGAATATTTAAAATTCCATTTATGTCCTTCTTATGATAAAGTACTTGACTTCTGCAAATAAGAGCTCAAGTAAATTCAGATATGATAGAGGGCTCACCAAAAAATTAAATACTGGTACTGACTATAGCAACATTTCTTATGACCTCATGTGAAGGGAAGTTATGGAACAGAAAATAATGAGACTGGTAAAGGAAAAATACTTTCACTTCATTTAGCTGAGATGTAGTCAACATCTTCAATTGTCCTCATTCTTAGTGTGTATTAAAACGGTGCCGAGAGGTTCCAACCAGGACTTGGCATTAGAGAGACACTGTAAGATTGTCTCTAATTTTACACACAGTCAGAGTAGGAATAGAGAGAAAGGAATTAAATGTGGAGTAGTTTTACAATGGGCCATAAAACTGCTGTTAAATCTGTGGGTGGCATTTGCTAACAACATAGACTGAACTGGCAGAACTGATGAGGAAGAGAAAAAAAGAAGAGCAAGGATGGCAAAAAGGAAGTGCATTTAGCAGGGAGTGAAGTGAAGCTGAAGTGACTATAAGCAACTGATCATTAAAAACAAAATGTTGCAAAGAAAACTACATGAAGAAAAAACTCTTATGCTGATATTGTCAGTGGGTGCCTCATAATTCTTGCTGAAGCTGCCTCAGTAGCTCCACATGCCAAACTTGAGCATCAGACATAAGAATGACTGCCTATCACAGCAATCTTGGTTTGGTTTATGGTGAAGCATGTGTGCTTTGAGGATATTTTATCTTCACCTGCCTTCAAATGCAAAAGAAAGATGCTGTCAACATAAAATTATTCCTACTAATAAACTTCTATTACTCATCTTCAGATAAGAATAAAGAAAAATCACCAAACAAAAAATGCAGTCATGGTTAGAATTTCATGGACATAAAGTTATGACTGTGATTTACAATGCACTTTTTAGGCATAGGAGTAAAGGTATTCTTTTCCCAAAACATCAAAGAGATGAAGAAAGCTCTCAGCAGAGACCAACAGGAGTAGCTAAAAAACCAGCCAAAAATCAATAAGACTTTTTAGTCAGGCAACTTGGCTAGGAAAGAAGTTCATGGATCTGGTGAAATTGCTAAGGGTGTTACATGAGAAGATGTTGCTTGACATCCTGAGTGCCTTATCTGGACTAATAACACATCCTCTTCCCTGGACTGACAAGATCCAGCTCATCTCATACACAGGCAAACTACAACTCCTGTAGAGTGTTTTTTCTTTAGATCATCATTTTGGTATCTCACCTTTAGCTTGCCAAGCTCCTTTAGTACTGAGGCAAGACTCTTTTGCATATCATCCTTCACTCTGCGTCTTTGAGAAGGATATTAAAATTAAGCCTGTGATGCCAGGGATTGATGCTTTGCTCTCTGCTGTGAACCATCAACCTGGGTACATGGTAAAAGGTAGCCACTTGTTTGTGCAGTAGGTTGAAAGCAGTTTTGCCAACCGTTATTTGTGTCATTTTGAATTCCTTTTAATCTAAAATGGTAATTAGTGTTGCCTTCTTTGTTATGTAACTAAAATCTATTCTATGGTAAGAGAATCATATCACATCTCTCAATTACACTTGTAATTACTGGGAGGGTTAGAAGACCCCATGTGTTCATACGCTCTGTGTGGTGTCGGTTCATAAAAGCAGTAATGCCTTTCTCAGTAGCTACAGACCAAACTTCCTGAGCATTCCTTCAGTGTCCCTTTGTTAATAACTAAAAATAAAAAGAGGAATGAGATACAATACATGAAAAAAGCCACCTGAGGTTTCACTGAAGAAGTTAGACCTGTGAGTAGAAAGAGACCTAAAAGACTGTTGGCCAAGCTGCTGTGAATGCTTTATTTATTTGTATAAACCTATGAGGACTGTGTATTCTTCTTCCATGAAATGTTAATTTTGTGTGCATACTTATGGCTTTGGAGACAAACAGTCATAGGTTCAAACCGTGACTGGACAAATGTACTGAAGATAAATCCACTGAGTACTGTTGAATTCAATGATGCCATCTCTAGTACAGGGTGTTTCCGGACCACAACTTCCTGGAGATGGAACGCATTCATGCTTGTCTGGTTTACCTTCCTTCTTTCATGACAATTATTAATGCTGAATCTTCATCCAGATGCTCACCCTTAAATAAACCTCTCCTCCCTTCCAAAAGAGACATTTTCCCAATATACTTCTCCTCCTTCTCAGATGGGTGGGGATTTGGAAACAAATGGAAGAGAAATCACAGAACAAATGAAATGATCACACATTGTGGCAGGGGAGGTTATTGGATATTAGGAAACATTGCTTCATAGAAAGGGTTGTCAATTAGAACAGGCTGCCCAGGCAAGTAGTTGAGTCGTAATTCCTGGAGGTATTTAAAGGGTATGTAGATGCAGCACTTGGGGACATGGTTTAGTAGTAGACTTGGCAGTGCTATGTTTACAGATGGGCTCGATGAATTTAAGGGTCTTTAACAACTGAAATGATTTCACAATTCTACAAAAAAAAAAAAAAAAAAAGAGACGAATGAGGAGAAATAGCATAAAGCACTCTCCATAGCAACCGCCATTTGTGGGGCAAGAACTCTGGTCTGACTCAACACATCTGTTTTCAGCCTGTAATAAAGCCTTACCAATGTAAGTTAACTTTTGCTTTTCTGGGGTATGGCAATACTTCGTTATTCCAAACAAATGGTTCTAGTCTGGGGCAATAAACACATCTCATGATCTGCAACAGGCACAGCAAAATTAAAAATATAAAAGTTATGCTGTGAATCCCACTTGCTTTTGACAATAGGTAACTATGCAGCAGGAAAATGGGCAATCGTAATTAAACAGGGAGTATCACAACGAAAATTTCCTCGGGGTCCATAATTTTGCATCTACAGTAGCTGTGCTTTTTGTGTTCCCAAGGTAATTTTTCGGTCTCTCTGTTGAAATGCAGATCTGGAGGTCAGAAGCCCAGCAGCTGCCAGCTGCCAGGATGTCCCTGTGCTTTACAGACTGGGTTTGGATTCAGGCAGTTTTACTCAGGGCGGAGAGCCACGGCACTCAAACGGGCCGGGAATCTGGGCTGCTCAGCCATCGCGACATTCACCCTCCCTCCTCCGGATGAGGCCTCAACCACACCAGCTGCCAGCAGCTGTCTCGTTGGGACGGGGCGGGACGAAACCTGCCCGGGGCGGGCCAAAATCCGGCTGCTGCGGTGGCGACGGAGGGGGCGGAGATGGAAGTGGTGACGGAGGAGGAGACGAAGGAGGAGACGGCGGCGTCGGCGGGGCGGTGCTACGCCGAGCATGGCGGCCCGGGCCCGCCCCCTCCGTCTGGGGGCTGCCGCTCCGCCCCGCTCGGCCGCCCGGCCCGCGGCT
>VZRN01002386.1:732506-813170 GCA_013397935.1 Dasyornis broadbenti | reverse complement strand
CGGCGGCGGCAGCAGCTCCGGCTCCGTGTCGGGGGCGCAGCGGTGGCAGGTCCGGCTCCGCGCCGCCTCCCTGCGGGCGGGTGTTATGGCCCCTTGGGGGAGCGCAGAGGGCTCCCCGGCTTGGAGGTCAGCGCAACTCCTGCTCCTCGTCGTCTCCTGCTGCGGTAGGTACCGGGCAGTGACGCCGCCCGTCCGCCTCCGTCTCGCGGGCCAGGAGGCGGCCGCGGGGGAGGGGGAACAAAGCGGCCTTTCTCCCGGACGGCCTTGGCGGGGTCCCTGGAGTCTTTCAGGGCCGCCGCCAAGCCCGGCTGGTGTCCTCGTACTTCCCCTTCTCTGTCCCCAGCTCCGTCTTCTCCTTCGGGCTCGACTGCTCCAGAACTCGCTCCGGGTTTTTTTGTTTGTTTGTTTTGTTGGGGCTTTTTGTGTGTTGTTCATTTCTTTAATTATTTATTATTTGTGGAGGTGGACGGAAGTCTCCTCAGGGGAGTCCTTAAAACTGGGGCCGGAATTCTGGGATTTGGCCCAGTTGCCCTCGGCTTGCTCTCCTGCAGATGTGCGTTGCCGGGAACTCCGGAGTTGGCGCGGGGCCGCACAAACAAGCCAGCCCCAAATCCTCTGAGTCACGAGTAATCGCTGCCTGTGGATAATAGGGATGGGTGCTTGGGAGATGTTCCACGTCCGGCCGGGACGAAAGAGGCCTGCTCTCGGGGGCAGGGCGGCCCCCTGGGCCGCGGGGTCGGGGACTGGCGCTGGTGTTGAGTTTGTGACACATCAGCACAGGCCTGGAAGCCCTTCCTTTGCTTCTGCTCAGCCTATCTGCAATTCATACCCGAATAGGATTTCATCTCTGGATGTAAACCCATCTTTAAACAGAACTGCTAATGAAAAATATTTGTGTAAATGTACTGAGGTTGGTTTTTACAGTATGCAGGTGGCCCAGTAACACATGACAGATCAAAACACAGATACTTGACAAAGAGAATCATCTCATGTTTTGTCAGGGAGTTGTGTTTCTCTTATGAAGTCGAGCATAGGTTGTGTTCACGGACCTCAAGCCGGAGAAGCAGCTTTTGGTACAGAGCTGGGCATGTGCCTTGCCCTGAAGAGGACAGTGACACAGGCCCTGCTTCAGCAGTTTCTGAAGTAGATGCCTTTGCTCTAAACACGTGATTGAGCATATGAAATTGGAATCTCTTTCACTGTTAAGAAAAGCAAGCTTGAGTGTGGAACACCAAAATATTTCAGATTTGTTAGTGCAAAGTGCTTTGTCCAGCACATGCCTTTGCTGCAACAATCAGTCCAAAGCATTTCCTATGTTATATTTACATGAGTAAAAAAGTAAGCTTTAAGAGAAAAGCTTCTTCAGACAGAGCTACAACTATGCCAATACCTGTAACAAAATAGTTACACTGGTAAAGTTTAATTTTTGAGCAGGCATATTTGCATGAACAAAGCAGCATACTGACCAGTCTTTTAAATGCATACTAAGTCAAGCAAAAGAGTTTCATGTCAAAAGGTAAACCACAAGCACAACTGAAAAGAAGTTAGCTAATGGTGGAGCAGGAAGTGGTAGCAAAAATCCCAAGTTTGGATATATTAAGCTGTACTTAATGTACTTGAGAAATTTAATTTCTGTGGAAATGTTTTTTAACAAACTCAGTGTGCTGGTTTTATTATACTCATCGCAGAATTGAAATTAAAAGTCAAAATTATAATTGGAATATTCCTCATCAGCCTGACCTAAGTAAAATGTTTTGAATTGTGCTACTGTAAATTAGGTGTTATTGTCAGCATTTCCCTTAAAAAATGTAAATCGCAAGCATAATCTTTAGTTAGAAAAAACCCAGCCAAATAAATTTCTTTCTGAATAACGTTTTTCATAGACCTTTAATCAAGACTTTCGAAAGTACAGCCAAGAAGGCTTCATAAGTTTCTTCTGCCTTGCTGAGAAACGCATCACCATCCGTTACTGCTACTGCCAGGAAGGAGAAGCTGCTTCTGATTTTGATCAGCATGCTGTGCCACTTCATCCTTATGACGAATTAGTTTCTCCTACCAGTCTTTGTTACAAATGTCTGAAGTTCTGACCAGTTTCATTGCTCAAAGGAAAGGAACTTTCTCCTCACCAGGCGCTAGAGTATCTAAAACAAAAGCAAGCATTTACTGTGTAGCGTAGTTCTTTCTCTAGGTTTCATTTGATTTCTCCCATTTATTCCTTTTGGGAGAAGGAAGTGAGACTGGGAACTATGCCCTATTAAAACATTTTACCTTCCCATGTAACTGCTTTTAGCTCTTCCAAACTAAACTAATTTAATATTGACATGAATTTGATCAAGACACTGCTGTCAGCATAGCTCTGGACTGTAATGTTGATCCTGAGCAGAGCCTTGCAGGTATCATTAGGTTAAGGCTTTAAATGCAGTAGGCAGTACCCAAGGTAAATGTATGCTTGGAAAAGCAGTTGTGCATCACTTCTGTTGCCTTCCATTATGCAGTTGCACAGCTAAAATATCTAGAATTTTCCACTAATTAAAATACTAAATTCACCAAGGTTGTTATGTGGGCATTGAGCTCTCCAGAGAATGTTTCTCTGTTTCCCTGTAGTTAGTGAAATTTTTCAAACCTTCCTTCTGATGATGACTATAATTATAAAAATTTGAGAAGGAGGAATACTGATGAGTGAAATATTGGAATAGCACCGAGTAACAAGAACTACAGCTTGGTAGGGCGTTGGGCATTGGTATTTTTTGGTTTATATTTCCAGCCTTCCTGTTGGCTTGAGAGTTTTATATCCAAGAAATAATTGGTTGTGTGTGTCTCTATATAATCCTGGCATGGCTTTTACTAGGACAAATATTAAGATATTTCTGCTTATCTCAAAGGCCATAACAGTTATCAGAGTTTAAAACAACCATATGTCTTGCAAAGTAATTTTTTAGGGGGAAAAACATCGTTTGAGGAATCAGTCCTGTTCTTGAAAGCAGTATTTTTCAAACCAAAGTTCCATGATTGATCAACTGGAAATTAAGTAAATCATAGAATCATATAGGTTAGAAAAGACTTTCAAAGTCATAGAGTCCAACCACAAATCAGCACTGCCAAGTTCATCATGGAACCATGTCCCTAAATGACACATCTACATATGTTTAAAATACCTCCAGGGATGCTGATTTTACATGAGCTGAGGTTAGAGAACTGAATTTCTAATATTACCATTTTGCTTAATTTTTATTTAACTCTTTGGAGGATGATGCTTCATATCTTACTGGTACTGTGATGCAGCATTTTCAGGATCAGTTTATGAAGGATTGGTGTTCAGACCAGATGCTGAGTTACGAAAAGTCTCTGAGGTGACACAATGCAAAAACTAGGACATGCCTTTCTTTGGAATGGAGTTTGGAAGCATGGGTATTTGGCTTCTTCCGATTTCTGGAAATTCAAGCTTTCCAGTCTTAACTATACTTGGCACCCAGATATATTAATTTCAATGCCTGTCCCACTGAGCAGAAGACTACAAGAAATATCTATAAAGTTCTGTACAGTTGGTAGCAGTCAATGCAGTGGTACAGTAGGTGAATCTCCCTGCTTCTGACTTCACCAGATATAAATGTGTGTCAAAGAAAAATACTTACAGTTGTAGGATAGAGACCCTGAGAATTCCGAGGTAGAAATGGTGGCAGAAGAGGTCAGTCTTAATTATTCTTTCCTCCAGGTTGATTTTGGGCTTAATGACTACCCTTGGAAGCACTAATGACTGAGAAACATTAGTGGAGATCAGAAAATGTTTATTCCACAAAATCGTGATTGAAGCAGTGTTGTATGTTAGACTACAGAGACTGCAATTCTATTGACATGATTTTGTCCTGTTAAAGAAAAACATAGTATGCTTATATAAGCTTTAAAACATTTAGTTTTGGATTAGAACCATTCCAGGTTTCTGTGGTACAGATGTTGCTTGAGATTATAGCAAGACTATATATATAGGTCATTCTTCATTTGGTTTTGAGGGAGGACAAGTAAAATTGTCATAAAGTTCACTGATCAGGACCCAGATTTTACTTGCACGTTAGTTTGTTAATGATGGTATGAGATGAGGAAGGATAAATAGTTTTTTGGATTCATTCACCTTGTTTGAAATAATAACCTGAATCATGTAAGCAAATGAAGTCTGCCAGCCAGTTTATTCAGTTTTCAAAAGGAGTTGAACTCTAAAGCCAGAACAGACTATCCTAAAGGAATGGCTTGGCTTAATAAATTATTATATCTTATAATGTCAGTCTTTAGTGATACTTTTGTGATACACTGAACAGATATATTTTGCTAAGCCATAAATTGTATTATTCGCAAAACCACTGCATTTAATTTATTAGAACAGTTTTGTAGTCCTTTAAGTGAAAATATCCTAGTTTTAACACAATAGAAATTTATATTGTCTAATAAGTTG
Source organism: Dasyornis broadbenti (assembly GCA_013397935.1). Taxonomy (NCBI): domain Eukaryota; kingdom Metazoa; phylum Chordata; class Aves; order Passeriformes; family Dasyornithidae; genus Dasyornis; species Dasyornis broadbenti. The sequence goes on along the minus strand of VZRN01002386.1, from coordinate 808,726 downwards.
ATCATATGTCAACTTGTCTGAGTATGTACATATTCAACTGACAATTCAGAGCCAATATTGCATCTGTAGTCAAAATGTCTGTGAGGTCAGGTGGACAATATTTAAAGGGATGTTAATTCAAGGGGAGAAGAAAAAACGCCATATCCTAAACAACCTCATAGCCAAAAGAGTTTGAAAATTGAATCTAAGGTAGTTGGTGTGATTGTTATTATGCACTAAATGAGAACGCTGTCATCCAGAGGAAGAGCAGAGGTGTACTAGTAACCAGAATTATGACAGAAGCCATCTGACTCCATTCCTGTCATCAGAGCAAAGCATGTAATTAGCATGGCTTTTTCATCTGTTTCTGTCATTGCTAGGAGAGGAAGAGCACTACTGCATTAGTGTTGAAAGGACCCTCCAGATGAATCTGTTTGATTCCTTTACTTTAATCACTCCTGTTTTAGTATCAAATAGATGTAAACTGTATTGGTATTATTTTCAACTAGGCCCTAAATATTTATCGTTTGGTATATGGTCTGGCTAAACTTGGCATTATGATCAGTCTTGTGGTTTGTTAGCAAATCTGAAATTTTTAAACTTCATGTCTTTGGTGTGTTAAGTACATTCCTTCACACATTATGTACCTTTTACCAGGTGCCTCAAGTTTGCCAAGGTGTAGACATTATTTCCACATTTGCTAAGTATAATTCACTAATTTTCTTATAGGTTTTTTAAAAATTAGTGAGTACTGTTTGTTCTGTGTAAATAGTGTGGTTTTGCTTTCTTAGATGTCTCTGCATTTTCTAGTTTTAGTGTTCCATCTATACTGTCTCAGATAGTTAATGATTATGTTAAAATACTGGAACAGCTGAGATATCCAGCTAGGCAGTAATTGAGAGAATATGATTTGTTGACAACCTGGGATGTTTTTAGCTTGTATGCATTTCAGAATGACTAGCTGTTAACATTTTTGCAGTGTTATTACTCGAGGTGTCTGTTGGTCGGCAAAATTGAGCCTCCATAGTTTACAAGAAAATACTGTGTACCAGTGAGCTGGATACTATAAAATTTGGTTGTTGATTTGAGTTCCTGTGTTTATCCCCTCGGTAGAAATAAATGCTCAGGGTGGTTTATAGCAGGCTGTATGATACGATACTCTGAAGAATTGTGTTGTTCTGACTATGTTCGTTTTTGTTTCCTACACCTGATTTTTAGTTGTAGTTGTTACTTCACTGATGCTTCATTATGCAAAGCTTTACAGTTGCTTTGAAATACATAGTATTGATTCTTGTGAGTATCAAAGTTAAAACTACTAAATTTAGCATAATTGACAGATCAGTGCAAATACTTCAAAAACCCTAATTTAAATTGTGGTTCAGACTTGTTTCTCTGAACAAATGCTTTAAATTTGGATGTACTATAACTTTTGGTACATTGTTATCATGTTGGTGGTGTCTCCTTATCAAGGCTAGCATATTTAGTAGTTATGTACTAGATTTTTTTTTTCCTGCTATTCTGTTTGACACTGAATTTTAGATAATGAGGAAATTTCTGTATATCTTTTTAAGCTATTTTGTGAGGAGCAGCTTTCTGGAACTAGTCAGGAAGTTAGCAAGCAAAAATAAGAACCTCCCCAAAATTAAGAAAGTTACAAGTAGAGCATATTTTGAAGGGGGGAAGGGAGTCACATAAAACCATTTGGTTTAGCACCTTGAGTTGTCATAAGATGGTATCTCACTTAAGCATCTTGTGAGTTTTAGTACTTACAGTACTTTCCCGGATGTGTTTAGTTGGTTGTAGAATTTTTTGTTGTGCAAGAAAGCTGAACTTGTTCACACTTAGTAAAAGCAATGAAAGTGAGCTAGTGGTGTTTCTCTGTGAGTGGCAAGTACATTTGAAGTATATACTGGGATGTGAACTGCATGCTTCACCTGTCTGATCGTGTGTAATTCATGACTACTGTTTGCTTAACCTTGGAGATCTTTCCTCTGTAAAGTGGATACCCCTGGACTGACTGTAGGTACCTAGAGCAGACATTCGAAGTCAGTGGTAGCCATAAAACAGTAGAGTGATCCTCTAACAAGCAATGTGAGCACATTTTGACATATGGTGGAAGTCTATGATAAAGTTGCTCGTAAGCAACTTCAACTTTAAAAGTTTAGAAAAGTTACTCTGCTAGAGTGTCATGCGACTTGGTTTTATTATTCCAGCTTTGTATGCATGTATTGGGAGTAACAGGTAAGTCCCTCTGAAAGTGCAGAAAGATTGTGAGAATAGTTCTTTTGTGGAAGAAATAAGATTTTCCTCTAATTTATATGTAGTGTTAGTAGATATACTAGTGATACAGCAAGTTTGTTCTGGTCAATGATGTCTCTTAAAAATTTAATGATCCTAATCATTTAAGGAGTTACTCCTTTAGAAAGAACTCTTTAATAACTGAAAGTAAGCAGTTTAGAACAGAAAAATTAAGTCTTGTTCGATGTGCCTTGTAGTGGGAAGGCATGCACTTACATTTATATACTCTGACTTCTAGATTTTAGCTTTATATGAATTTTCGTAAGACTTTGCGTAATGCCTTTCTTCCTATGCTTCACAAAGTGTGTTATAATCCAATGAATTAGTATACCTTGGTATGGTGTTCTCCTTCTATGAAATTGTATGTTGAGTATCTCAAGTAAAAGCTTGAGTTAGGGATATTGTAGTAACTGGGACTGAGATAATGAGTATATCACATGCAGTAAAGAAATATATATATATGTGCTTCTCTTATCATATAGTTTTAAGTGGAGACTTTAACGTTCCCTTCCTTTATTTCCTGCACATAGAGTTCAATAGAGTCATTTTCAAAGAGAGATTGATTCTAGAGTTCTAATTAATGTGCTTTTTTATTTATAGTATTGTTTACTTCAGCCTGCTCTTCATATTACTAAAGAATTACATTTTTCCATTTGCTCTCTTCTAAAGAAGTGCTCAGGAAGAGTCCACAGGGATTTAACTCAAAATGTGTGTTTAAACCAAATGGAAATATTTGTAACTAGACTTGAGAGAATACGTATTTCATTTTTTCCAATTTGTAATTTTTTTAAAGTATGGAGAAAGAACATATGTCCTTTCCATGATCTAAATGTCAGTTTAAATAATCTGAGAGAGATGCCTACTGTTAAGTCAGATGAGTGACATCAGATTAAATAATCTGAGAGAGATGCCTACTGTTAAGTCAGATGAATGACATCAGACACATGACTCTTGATCACAGCAACTTGTAGCTGGAAGCACTGACTGGGATGGATTTGGGTGATTGTGTAATTACTAGAAATGGCTTCCCTTTTCAGGGCACCTCCCATTTGTTGTGTTTCCTATTTAAAGGTACTGAATGACCACCAGTTGCATGGCTAAAGTTCATCTAGTGTCTGTGGTTGGAGAGATTCGTTAAGACTGGAGAGCTGAGATGGCAAGGGAGGAAAAGACTGGGACATCTTAAGGCACATTCACAGCTAAAGGTGGCAGAACTGTTCTTCAGTGTGGAATAGGATGCCAAGATGTCTTCAAGAGCAGCTGTTTTTTAAGAGGTTGTGCAAGTAGAAGGGAGGAAGGGAACCAGGCTTTTATTTTGAGGGTGTTATGGTGGCTGAGTGGGCATCTAATCATTCTAAGAGGTTACTCTTACTGGCAAGCAGGAAAAGGGGTTTGAATGCAGGAAGAGCTTGGAAATTGCTTGACATCTTGCTCTCTGGCCTTCCAAGTATGCTCAGGCAGAGGGATGCTACAGAAATTCTTGCATTTGACCTGTACTTTAGAAAATAAGTGAATAAACAAATAAAGATCTTTGAACATTTTGTAATTCAGCGAATGGCTTTTGTCAGTGTTTTTAAACATTCTTTTTTGTGATCCCTTTTCTGGCTGATACTGGTATGTGGCATTTCTGCACTCCAGCAGCTTTGCTGAAAGATGTGCCTGGGAGCTGCGTGTTTATAGAATCCAGTTACTAATAACCTACCTCCCAGTTGTTGCTGATCCAACTAATGCCGTTTCCAGTGCCTGTTGCCTAGGTGTCATCTAGTTTGTCTCACTTCAATCCCAGATTTCAAGTTTTCTGTTGTGTCTGTCATCTCTGCACACTAACAAAGCGTCAGACAATCCAATATAGCACAGCTGAGTGATAATGTTACTAACCTCTTTTTAAGTCCACAATACTAGCTTTTTGGTTTTCCTCATCCGTTGTGGAAATGTGGAACTGTACATATGCCTTTTGCCTTTACACTGTACATGAGTAAAGCTTGGGAGAAGAACTATACCTTTATCCTCTTGCCTTAGTGAGGAGCACAGTCCACTTTCTGCACTGTCCATTGGAATTGCAAAGCTTGTAGCAGGCTGACCCTGACTGAACACCAGGCACGCACCAAAGCAACTGCCACTGGACAGAGGAGAGAAAGTATAACAAAGGGTTCATAGGTCGAGATAAGGTCCTTGAGAGAGGTCACTCACCAAATACTGTCATAGGCAAAACAGACTTGAGTTAGAGATGTTAATTGAATTTAACAAAATCAGAGCAGGAAAATGAAAAGTAAAAACAGACCTTAAAACACTATCCCCCACCCTTCCCTCTTTCTCAGCTTTACCTGCTCCCCCCCGTCAGTGGCACAGGGAGACAGGGAATGGGGGTTAGGTCAGTTCATCACAGTTCATCTCTGCTGCTGTGCAGGGAGGGGAGTCCTTCCCCTGCTCCAGTATTGGGTCCCTTGAATGGGAGACAGTTCTCCATGAACTTCTCCAGTGTGACTCTTTCCCATGGGCAGCAGTTCTCTGTGAACTGCTGTATCATGGGCCATTTTTCCTTGGGGTGCAGTCCTTAAAGGACAGCCTGCACCAGCCTAGATTCCCCACAGGGTCAGAAGTCACAGCAGGAAACCTCCTTCAGTGTGAGCTTCTTTCTCTGTGGGTGTGCAGATCCCTGCCAGGAGCCTGCTCCAGCACAGGCCTCCCATGGGGTCACAGCCTCCTTTTGACATCCACCTGCTCCAGCATAGGTCTCCTCCACAGGTGCAGGTGGATCCCTGCATCCCTGTCGACCTTTATGGGCTACAGGGCCACAGCTGCCTCACCATGGGCTGCACCACAGGCTGCAGAGGAATCTCAGCTTGGGTGCCTGAAACACGTCCTCCTCCTTTTCCACTGACCTTGATGTCTTCAGAGTTGTTCATTTCACATATTCTCGCTCTGCTCTTCCCTGGCCACAGCTACATCTGCACGATAACTTTTTTTTTTTCTTCTTGAATGTGTTATCACAGAAGCTTTACCACCATTTCTGATAGGCGCAGCCTTGGCCAGCAGCACATTCACTTTGGAGCTGGCTGACCTTGGCTCTGCTGGACGTGGTGGAAGCTTCCAGCAGCTTCTCACAGAAAGCCACCCCTATAGGCCCCCTGCTACCAAAACCTGGCTGTGTAAACCCAATATAGGTGTCTTTAGGGTCCGTGAGGAGTTTTCCTGGAGTAAGAGATCCTGTTTTCTAACTGTGCAGATTAGCAGGTGCAGCAGTGCAGCTGTCCTACATGATGATGACTCCCATCAAGTCAGATCTGCCCAGCGAGTAAAGTTAAGGTCATGGCTGAGGAGTTGAGAGACACCCCACACTCCTCTAACAGAAAGTTCTCGTAGTGCTTGATAGTGACTGTTTTTGAATTAATGTCTTGAAATACTCAGCTGCACATCAGTCTTAAAATGTTCAGTAAAAGCATGGAAGCCAGGGGGATATATGTGAGAATTAAGTGATTAGGTCTATGTTTGACTTTCTTTCACCGGTTTCCTGGAACTGTCCATATTTTGCAGCTTTACAAAGGACGCGGATCTGAAGTCTGAGACAGCAGTTTAATGTGTTGGTTCATGAAGGAATTCAACATCACATGCCAAAGCTTTCAGAAATTATTGATGATTAAAATAAAGCTGAATTTAAATTTTTAAACTGAGATCTTGCTTACTGACCATACTGTGCCTTTGGGAACTAATAAATGCTCAAAGCACCAATTTGAAATAAACATGCACAGTTTCTCAGGCGTGTGTGTTGCTCAACTAAAATGGTTACATCAAACAATTTTTTTTCAAGGGAGATGAGTTACTGCGATGAGAAAGAGGTCTGAACTAGCTTTAAACTTGAATTGTTGAATGTGGTGTATAAATTACTGCTATGAACATAAGGATCATGGTGTCAGAGTCTTACTAAGCAACTCCATCATGGCTGTACTGAAATATTGTGTACTTTGATGTATTTTTGAAGTGTTTTGGAGATATTTTAATTTATTTAGGCAGGTAATCAGAGTTTGTTTTGAAGTTTATGGGGTTCCATTGTCCTGGGTATGCCTTTCTTCCTGTATCTGGAAATCTGCTCTTAAACAGGAAGGATATGTACTTAAATTAGCAATATAGCTCATTATATAAAGGCGGATAAATAGGAATTTGAACATGTAGGCATTATGTCTGACATTGATCTTGTACTTGCCACCATGCTGTGTCACATTTTTTGCTGTTTAAAAATTCAGTGCCTCCCTTTAAAAAGGATGTAGGAGCAAGTGCTGAATTTTGTTATCAGGTTGGCTTTTAATAGAGTGAAATGCATGTAAAATGAAAGGTTTTTTTTTTTTTTTTACTCTTTATTTTACAGCTGAATTAATATATTGAAGCCTAATGTACCTGTTTCACTCTTCCAGCTACATTCCCTAAAAAGGAAAGCTATAGCTATTGGAGCCTTAGAACCTTTTAGAAGCAGTATAGAGTGAATTATCACCTGTTGTAGCATGATCCATGACTATAAAAAACCACAAAACATTCATTTGCAACACCTATACAGTTTGTTTTGCTTTGAGAGGACAAAGGCCAGCAGAAATGCCATCTGTACTGTTGCCTTTAGCCACAGCAAGCCTAACCAGGTACCTTCTGGGGATTGAACCAGCTGAAATATTTTGAGTGAATACACAAATCTCTTGAGAAATCACATTGCCCTGGTGTCCTAATACTGATAATGGCAGAATCCATCTGAAAGTTGCCATGTAATGTCAGTGCTGAGCCTCTGAGTACTTCTGCAGATGATCCAGAAAGAAAAAGCAAGTAAATAGTCAAATGGATAACAATCAGTGTGAAGTATAAACAGTGTAAGAATTTGCAAGTATGCTGTCTTCACAATATCTACTTCATCACAAATAAGCCTTGTTCTTCAGTTTTGTAATCTATCAACTTGAAAGTACTCCCTAATTTTAGAAAGTTATGTATGTATCTACCATCAATAAAAGATAAGGAATGGAAAACTCTGGTAGCATGAAATATTCCAGACTTCCTTTATACTTCTTTCCCAGAACTGAACCTCTTCTAGAGATACCCTCTTCATTTCTCAAATGGCCAACACACAGCAAAGCCAATGCCCTTAAACTGTGACTTACTATTATTATTCATTAGATAGAGTTACCAGTAAGGAATTGTAAGGGATGTAATCTGCTTTCATCAATGCACAAGTGTAACAATGCTTTTCACGTGCATTGAAATGAAGCTACATCCAAAAGAATAAAACTGCCTATCAAGTTTGGTAAATGGTATTAATATAAGAACATAGTATCTTTTTCACATAGCTCTTTTTCCAAAGCATTCTTCATCACTTTCTTCAAAAAATTTGTTTTTTTCAGTCATGTACGGATTGAATCTAAGGGTCCCAACAAATGGCTGTTATTTCTTTCCCTAGTTGGATGTTACTTCACATGTGATGTCTCTTTATAAAAAGCACATGTGTACCAAGTGGTGGCTTGCTGGGACTGGGCTTTCTTCTTAAAGGTAGGCTTGTTCGAAAAGCATACTATAAACCTAACTTGCATCTGAATTTACTGTGCTCCATGATGTGACATGGTTGGAAGTAAACCTTAAATAAATATTTTTATTTTAAAATATTCTTTGAGTAGCCTCCTAAAAGCTCTTTTTTTATCTGAGATTTAATTATTAAGGTAGACTAATACTGATAGTATTCCTGTATAGTATGTTGAGGAAGGTAGAAGGTGAAGCACAGAAAATAAGTAGCTGTTTCATGGTTGTGCATGCATAGAGTTTGTTACTGCACATTTCTGGTGCTATACTGAATCTCTGTGAGTGAAGTAGGGAGTCTTGGTTTGGCATAACTTAAGGCTGAGTCAGTGTGGGAAAAGACAGGCTTATTAAAGGGATGCGAGGCAACAGAAGCGTGACTTACTGATCTGAACTCCTCTTCAGAGAAGTCTCAATTCTCAGTGTAGGCAGATTAGTCTGGCCCTCAGAGGGAAGACAGAAAATAAAGAGTTGTCCTAAATTATTTAAATGCAAACAGCATCCTTCTGGGAAGTACCCAGTTGCAGACTTCTTGTTGTGGAACTTTATTTCTACTTTATTTAAAACTCCAGCTCCAGTCCTTGTCTGGTTTTACAAATGTTACTATCAACTGATTTCCTCTCATCTGCTCATTAGAAACACAATCTGTTGTATATTTCAGCTGTTGTTTAAGTGAGTGGATGCAGAGTGCTTTAAGGGGTTTAGTGATGATCTGCTGCTGCCACTTAAAGAACTCCTTCAGAGCAAATATGTTTTATTAGAAGCAGAGGCAGAAAATTTTTTATCATGGATTACTGTATTCTGTGTGGAATCTCTTACACTTTGTAACAAATTTACAATGAAACCTTTGTGTTGGAATACAAATAGAAATGTAAGGGTTTTTTCTTGCAATTTTTATTATCTGGGTTTTTGGTACTGTTACTCTTTTGCCAAATGTGAAAATAGTCCAATGTATTTGGAAGTTGTGGGGAGTGTGCACATGTGCACAACTGAGTAACCCACAGGAAGTGAAACTCAAATTGATAGTTACATTGCCAGGTAACAGTGAATATGCCCAAGTTAAACAACTGAACTGGCTTTTGGAGGATGAGGTTGTGAACTCGATGGACAAAAGAGAGGGCAATTATTATGTAACTTAACCTTCAGTCATTTGGTGTTTATCAGAATGATTCTTGTCAGAGATTTCTACAGAGAGAGTCAAAAGGGTTTTTTTAATATTATCCCATATATTTAATAAGTTGTTTTAGGAAACTGGAGTGCAGAAAGAAAAAGTTGTGTAAAACTATTCTCAGGAAGTTAATGACTTGTGTAAACAAGTAGTGAGAATGTTTTTGATCAAGAAAAGCATAGATCAGAAGAGCTTGTGTCAAAGAGACAAGGTGTACTAGGTGTAGAGATAGCATACTGGGAGGTAATTATAAATATGAATGTAAGGGTAAATTGTGATAAGGATTTTGGAAATACCTGTTAGATGGCATTCTCCTCTCTAAGGTATTCATTCCTCCTACTATGTTTAAGCCTCTCTTCCTATTTGTGCCTTTGTCACCGGAAGCCTGTCCTAGAGTGAAGGCGCGTGCGCGTGTGTGCGTGTGTGTACACGTTCACTCCTGGCTACCTGCTTTTCCCTCCCTGGGGAACTGGTGGTTTGGTAAGGTTTTTCAGAGCACTGCAGTGTGAGGCTCTTCTTGTTTCCTTGGTGCACATCCCAGGGGCACAAGTTTCTCTGAACCTCCGTTCCTAGTTTTGCTGGTGGGATTGGCATGTGGGTGAGCCTGAGGAGTATTGGAAATGGACAGCCTCATGCTGGCCGAGTTAAAGCTGAGGGATATTATATGGTTCCAAGTACAGCTGTGTTCCAGTGAAAGGAGGAAACTTATTTCTTTGTGATTTATTTCCATAGGCCTTTCTCATTAAGTAGGTAACATTAAGGGCAAGTGAGTGGGCCAATTCTCACCTCTGTAAATATGTCTATTTCAGCTACCTAACTTCCTGGAAATCTCTTTGCTCTTTTGAATTGCAGTGAAATTACATCTAAAACATAAAGGTTCAGAGTGCAGTGAGACACCGGATTTGTATTAGTTTGACCCTGAGATAAACATGTATCATGAATTTTATAGATGTTTCCAATTCCTTGCAAAGCTCTTTGATAGACATTATGGATTTGCTGCCCAGGACTACATGGATGTAGTTGACAGACAGTCAGATGGGAATATCTGTGCATATTTAAGAAGATAGCTGGATGTAGTTCAAATTTCATGTTACATAAAAGAATGAGAGAAAAATTCTTGAATGCTTAGAGCTACTGTAATGTAATGAAATTTGGGATTTTGTGACCCATAAAATGTGAGACTTTTTCTTACTGACTACTGCAAGTAGGCACAGAAAGTGCATTTAGGGTCATACAAACAAGTCTTCATTTGTAAACTATGGCATCTATGAGTAATTGTGATCCTTTAGTTTCTGTGACAAATAGTTGCTTTGTAAAAAGCCAAAACTAGAATCCATGTAGCAAATTACTTGTGCATCTACTTTAATACATTTAAACTTTTCCAGGGGTAATTTGTGTGTCTCAGGGATGTAGTTTGATAGCAGGGTAATTGCATTAAGTGTTTTGAAACAAACTTTTTTCTATTCTCTTCGACCAGTGTTACATATATACTATGGCTGTCTTGAGGTTGTGCAGTACTCTGCTGAATTGCAGCTGCCTAAACTATCTATCTAGTCAAATGCTTATCTAGCTCTACAGAAACAATTTCATTTTTCTTTATTTTGCAATTGTGGAATCATAGTACTATCTAACACTCATATTTGTAATCCCTGATAATAGAAGATTGTGTTTATCTTTTCTAACTGCTGGGAACCCCCATGGCAAGAGGCTGCAGTACCCTACAGTCCTGTGCATTATGAGAGATAGTATTCTGGCTGTCAGAAGTGCACTTGTTTCCACTGTATATAAAGGTGGTAATGTTAACTGTCCTTATCTTACAATTACTATATTAAAACTGTTTTAACGTAAACTCTCCTGTCTCTGTTACTACCTTCAGGACAATCAGTGTAATTCAGGCTTTTCCAAATGCTTCATGAAAGCGTCAAGCCTTTCCCTTTGGAGTTCAGAATTTTGCACTTTGTTCTCAGTGGCTTGTAGAGAGAGTGAAGGTAAAACACAAAGAGGAGATAGTTGTTAGCACAGAATAGCTGTATGTCAAAGTTCTGTTTCTCTTGGTTTTAGTCTCCTGTTCTGTGTTTCTTTAGGACTGGTAGCTTTATCACTTACTAACATTACTCAAGCCTAGCCATTCTTACCTTTGTGCTTCCCACCACCTGGGTAGTTCTGTCCATGGGAAACACAAAGCCATCATGTTCACTTTCTTCAACCCTACCTGTCTGCTCTGCATTCTGTAAAGCACTGCCATTTGATTATGTTTTGGAACGTGGTGGGCTGGGATTTCCAGTTGTTTTATGTATCATTATTGCCCTTTCCTTTATCTGATGGAAATGTATCATGTCCAAGTTTTACAAAGCAGTGAGTTCTGTGGAGCAAGAGTTGTTTCTCTTGTTTGTACAGTACCTGACACAATAAAGCTATAATAATGAGAAAAGCTTATTTGTGCTGTTACAGGAAAAAAGCAATGCAGTAGTACGTTACTGTGTCATGAGCCAAGTACCACAAATTTATTTTGAAAATTTATTTCTAAGATACTCCATGCTGTTTGAAATAAATCAGGTGTACTCATGCTAATGTGTGAGGTACGGGACCACTGTTATTCTTGCAGTGATTGACAAGAATCACAGGATTTATAGCAGGTAACATGGAAGGGAAGGTGGAAAAAAGGAAAATACCTCCTTTTCAAAGAGAGAAAGAATTTGTGTCTTAGTGATATGCACCTATTTGTGTCTTGGTTTTTAAATTATATAAGTACATATAGACTGCTTCTAGACGTTTTTAAAATATCCATGGGGCTCTCTGAAGTTTCCTGTTTAGAATCAATGACTTGAATCAATGCAGTAACTATAATGGAGTTTTCTCAAAGAATATAGATATTCCATAAAACACTGGAGAGAAAATAAGTTTTACTGAATTATAAATTTTATTGGAGATTTCCCTTATCATTTGTTTGCTTTGATGAACCAAATCTATTTGAACAAAAGCATGTGAAAATATCAAGGCTGCCATGCACAGATTTCTTTCATGGGTGCTGAGTGTACCCATGCAAGTATATGTGCACGCATGTTAATATCAGGAGTATGCGTTAGCAATTTCAAGATCTGATTCTTATTTAAAGAAGTTACTAATCTGAGTAAAATCAATTTCATGTCTTGCAGGCAATCTGTCTTCTATTAATGTCTTTTTTGACTTGCAGCAATTCACAGTGCATTTTGAGGAATGCAGTATATTATGACCAGCAAGTTATAGCAAGTTCATCTCTTATTCTTCCTACATCCTGAGGATATTTAATAAACAGCATAGTTTAGGCAAGTCTAGAAAATATGTGTAGCTAATTAACAGCCTTTCATATCATAGCATTTGAAATTTCCAAGCTGACAGTAGTAAGAACTATGTCAATTCAATATCTTTTCAGTAGCGAGAATGGAAGCACCTTCACATGGTTGTGGTTCCCTTGGAGTGACATCTCCACTTTTGTGTAGTCTCATCAAATGGCTCATAATAAATAATGAAATTAATTTTGTACAAGGTTGTTTGCAAGAAATTAACAAAAAGCATTGTTTCATAGATGTTGAAGGGACAGGCAGAAAAAAACACATTGCCTTCGGAGCTTTTCATTGTGCTTTCACTGTGTTGCAATCCTTGAGAATGTGTGCAGGGTTACACTATGCAAGGTTACTTCTACACTTCAGTTAGTTCACTGAAGCATTAACAAGGGATGGAGACTATGTCTTGTGTTACTGGAAGGTAGCTGAGCAGACAGCATGACATTTGGTGTAAGTTCAGTTTCAGTGTGAATAGGTGCGTGGGGTCTAAAAACTCCAGTTACCAGACTGTGCATAAACAAGTCTGCACAAGTCTTTGCAAGGTCTGTAGTTTCTGTGAACTGCTTTTGTACATTAAATGAAACAAGTTTTCTTGGGAACTCTACAGTGCTTTTTTAATTCTATCAAAAAGAAAGCAAAACACATTAAAGAGTACTCAAAGTTGTCAAAATCAAAGTTTTATTTCTAGTAATAAGTAGCAAGAAGGAAAGAAAACAGTTTTATCTTTCAAATGAGGACGTTTTTCCTAGATGCAATAAAAATGCAGTGCTTTTATGGTTTTTGTATTTGATATGTGTGCAAAATGTGCTGTAAATATACTGTTGCTTCACCACCCTTCCCAGTAAACTGCTTGCTTTCAAGTCACTTATGTCACTACAGTGAATGCAGCTGGGATGTGTTGCAGTTAATTCTAATTTATTGTTGTTGCCTTCATAAAGGTGGAGTTGAAACTCAGCATTTCTATATCGCTGCCCTCCAGTATTCCCTGGTTTGCTCAGGCCAATGTTCCAAAAAGAATATAGCAGATTTGGAAGTTACGGTTTGATTTCTCAATTCCCTACTTTTGCTTTAGTCAGAACTATAAAATTCCGTCCTTGATGCCTATCTGGATTGTGACGTCTTAGCCCTTCTGCTGAATAAAGACTTAAAATAAATAGATTTTGTAACTTTATTTTATGAATCCCGTGAGCTTTCTGGATTTCGAAACCATTATTCTCTGGATGTATTTTAGGTATTTTTTTCTTTTTTTTTTTTTTCGGAACATGAGACGTAGGCTCAATAATAAAGGTGCAGCATTAGAGCAGTGTCTTCCTTCTTTTCAAAAACCCTCGTGATTCTCCCTCACCCTCCAATATCAAGTACTCCTACACTATTTCAGTATTTTTTGGGAAAAAAATCAGTTATAAATCTGAGTCATAGTGTAATCTGGAACCAGAAGCACGGATGTTTTGCGGGTTCCTGGTAGAGATTAATGGAGTAATAGCAGATTATATTTTCATTTCTGCAAGCTTATAATAGGTTTATGATGGTTGCAGTTATTATTTATGAATAATGATTTAATTTCTGCTATTAGCACTTTTTCAAAATGGCCTGGACCCAAATTATAAGAGGAAAAGAGGATAGCCATCAGTATTATATTTTAAGAATATATGACCTGATGAAGCCCTGCTGTTACCATCACATGTAGGAGTCATAAAATCTTCAAGTTGTTTGTTGATGTTAGAAGGTTTTGATTTTAATTTTTAAAAATGTAATATACCAGCTCTATGTAGACTGTTGTGTGCTAACATTTGTTCCTGTACTTAAAAAGAACTAAGATAAGAAGTAATTTAGCATGATGCAAAAACCAAACCAATTTTTTACTGCAACAGTTATTTAAAGAAACCAGTAGGTAAAAGTACAAAGCATGTGAAGAATATGAATCAAATCTGCAATGCTCTTCCCTCTACTGTATAAGCACTGTGCAGCCCACACATCAAAATTTTCCCCTAGTCTGGCACTTCTCAAATGTGACATAGTTTGGGATTCTGAAATGGGATTTCAGAAAAGAATAGTTACTGCAATTGAACATGTACAAATGGTCTGAACAGTCCTTTCTTAAAATAATTGAGTTTTAGTACTTTAAACATAGCTGTTTAAAATAGCTGGAAACTTAGGGTTTTTCTAGTTTTTTTAAGTAGTATAGCAGTGAAAGTTTCCAAATAGGAGGGCAAATTGTTAGGTTCAGATTAATGATAGGGTCTAATCAGTTTAGAATAGGCTTCTAAGCCTTATAAAGGACAAAGCTCATTTAAGGATGGATAGTCAATATAGTCTCTTCTGCTTCCCCTGCTACTTTCTGATCTACTCCCTTTTCCTCTGATTTCCTCAATTTTTAATTTTTTTTTTTTTTGGTTGAGATTTAGCTATAATTTAGGAGACTGTATTCATTGTTTGAATTGTTTAATTTGTTTTAGTAATATGTTTTTTTTTCTACTCTCTGTCTAATGTGAAATGCTGCACTAGATTACCACCTGAGAACATGTACGACTTGCAGGCAGTGGTCAGTCAGGTAACCTCCTTTATACCTGGCTGGGCAGAAGTATAGGGTGCGACATGAATAGAGCTACTTATGTGCTTAAAAACAGGAATCCTGTTGAAGCTGAGCCAGTGTGTCTGCTAGATTTCCAATTTCCACTGCTTGCTGCCAACTATATTAGAGCTGTCTATAAATAGTTTGTGGAATTTTTGAGTGAGAATAAAAAATAATGTCAGATTCTTTTCTGTTCCTGCCTTTTAAAACAACAACTGAGAAGCTTTAACTGTGTTTTTTTGTTCTGAAACTTTCATACAAAAATCCTTCTCTTAACTTACTTTAGCTGCTACTTTAAAATTTTGTATTTTAACAATAACAGACTCAGAATACAAGGAAGAGCATAAAGTGGCTGGAAGCCGCACCTATGGAGCAAGAATGTGAATCCATTGTAGACTGCAGCATCTTCCAAATGTTTGCTTGATGTGTCCTGAGGGTGCTGTGGGCTCTGTTTTAATACTCCAACATCATCTGGCTGGCAGCATCTATGTCAAATTTGTATTATGCTAACATTTCAGATGATAGGGAGTTTTATATCTTTTCTTAATGTGTGTTGCAACAGCATTCACAATTGGTGTAACATTAGTGAATAATGTATGCACTGCCTAATGAATCCAGAAGGAGAACTTGTGTTGCTTACACTGAATTGCTGTGGAGGCTGAGCATGTTCCTGAAGTTGAGGTGAAGCCTCCCTGGCAGCTCTGGAGAGATTGGAGATATCGTTGGAGATTTTTAGTTCAGTGTTATCAAGTTTATAAAATCATATAATTACAGAATGGCCTATGCTATCAAAAGACCATCTACTTCACCTGCTGTGGGCAGGGAACCTTCCACTAAACCAGGTTGCTCCAAGCCCCATCCAACCCTACTCTGAACACTTCCAGGGATGGGGCATTTCTATGGGGAGAAAACTTCTCTGTTCCTCACCACCCTCACAGTAAAGAATTTCCTCCTTGTATCCATACTAAACCTGCTCTCTTTCAGTTTAGTTATTACCCCTTGTCCTGTGACTACAGGCCCTCTCCAGCTCTCTGACAGATCCTCTTTAGGCACTGAAAGGCTGCAGTAAGGTCACTCCGGAGCTTTGTCCTCTCCAGGCTGAATAACCACAGCTCTCAGCCTTTCGTCATGGGAGAGGTGCTCCAACCTTCTGATCACCTTTGTGGCCTTGCTTATAGCGATAAAGGCATGTGTGATGTTCATGCAAGTACTGATTAACTTTTGAGTTTAGGCTTTGTACAGCAGATGCAGGTTTGGAAGCTTCGTGACAGTTTTATTCACCAAGAAATGAATAAAGACCTGTTTTTCAAAAGTGTAATGCAACTACATGTCATTTGAAGTCCCTCTGAGAGGAAGAGAGTATAAGAATGAGAGAGTGATTAAAAGAAAACAATGTTAGACAATTTTTCAGTATACAGTGCAGACTTCTAGCAGCATCATATCCATTACTTTATACCCAAGAATAATTGTTTAAGCACAAATGGTAGATACTGGGTGTTGTAAAAGGAAAAAAAAATCTAAAACCCACATAAAATTATTCCATTGCAGAATTGGTTCTTTAGTTTTTGTCTTAGTTTACTAAGTAAAGCTACAGTTGGTCTAAAATAAAAATGGTGCCACATAAAATAACAGCGTTGAGTATTGTAAACAAATTTTGTGCTTTATTTGCTTTTACAGTGAAATTTTATGTTATTTCTAGTTTTTGCTTCATTAAACATCTAAATAAACCACTGTTTCAGTATAGGTTCATCTGTTAGTCATTTTTATTCTTTCCTTGATTAAAGAAATTACTTATGCCATTGTAGTGTTCGAGTATACAACACTCTCTGATTTCCTGTGAACATAGGCTTTCACTGTTTGAAATTTTAGATATATTAACTGTATCCTCTTTGTAGCAGTTGTTCTGTTACTGGAATTTGGAATGAAGGTTGTCACTGTTGCTCTGCATACCTTTAGTACAGAATTCTGACTGATGTCTGCACAGCAGTAAGGCTTTCTCTCAGTGTTTTTGTGTATTGCATGTGTAATTTTATATTAAAACAAATGGTTGTTTAATCCGTCCCTCACATAAAGGATACTTTGCATCTTGCTGCACATTTTAAATCTGATTTACAAATGATCACCTGAAATTCTGATTACTCCAGCAGTTAACCTGAAGGAAATAAGGAAAAAGAACCAGAACTTAATTAGTTAATGCCAAACTGTTGATCTAAAAACAAATAATACAAAATTTGTCAATAACTCTTCTGAAGATTCTGCAGCTACACTGGAGACTATTGATCAGTTAATGCCTAAAAGTCAGTACCATCCCTTTTCATGATGCTCTTTTAGTTGCCTTTTGCCATGAATTACGTATTGCCCTTTGTCAAGGAAGTAAGCAGCAGTTGGGTGTAGGACAAAAACTTGTGGTCGAAGTGCAATACATTTTACAAAAAAAGCCAGTAAAGACAGGAAAATATGAGATTACTGTGGTTTGTGAATCTTATTCCGAGTAGTTGATCCAAATACATATTGGTGTACAAACTAACTTTATTTCATATGTATCTCTGATCAAAGGGATGTAGTGATTATGAACTAAGCCATCAGAAGGCAGAAAATAGTAAAATGGTGGCACCTGTAAAAGCTGTGACTGATTTTGTAGAAATTTTGGAATGATACTGCTGCTTTGCTTTTTTACTGGATATAGAGATATTACAAATGGTTGCCTGGCTTCAGTGGACTGTGTGTTCTGAGCTCTGCTGCACCTTAATTTGAAGCATTCCCTGTAGCAATAACTCTTTATTTCATGGACTATTCTGGGAGGGTGAGCTTCAAACTATTAGACTGCACTTTTTTTTTTCTTTAACTCCACTGTTTGCTTCACTTTCAGTTCCTTCTCTCTTGTAATTTAAAGTGCACATGCAGGGCTTCCTGTCTTCTGAGGAAGGCAAAATTTGAATTTTTATAGTACAATTTAGCCGTGGTTGGAGAGTACATGTTGCACAGAACAGAAACTACATAGAGAGAGAAACCATACTCTTCGAGACTCTGGGTTATAAATGAGGAGAAAACGAGTCTAGCCCTTTTCATATGGTCATGTTGATCTGAGATTACAGAAAGTGCTTCTTTCAGTTCGTACTCTCAGTGTACTGAGTCTTCTGCAGTATAGGAGCTTGGCAGCAGTATGGCCATATACCTATGCATGTGTAGCTCTTGGGTGTGGTTACAGCATTAAATTCCTGCAGCTAATGTGTTCAATTCTAAATGCACATTAGTTTGACAAATATAAGGAAAGTGTACAAGAGATGAGGTTGTAAATGATAAGTCAAAAGACTGAGGAGGCTACTAACTGATTTTTTTTGGCCTGTTAACTGCCTGTGACCCACAAGTAAATAATTCAATACAGTATTTCGGGTTACGTTCTGAAGTAATGGTTTTATCGGAGAATGGTTTGTGTTGGAAAGAATCTTTATAGATCATCTAATTTATCTGAAGAAGAGTAGTAGTACTTGTTTTTCTGTTGGCCTCCCACATGCCCTGCTCTGAGCTGTAACATAACCGTGGATTAACCATAGGTGTGGTAGGTAGGCAGTGGCCTTTGCACTTTTCTCCCACAGACTCAGCAGAGGAGGGTGGCTGTGGTTCAGCAGGTCACACGGTATCTTCAGTGGGAGCTTGTGTCTGCACAGCTGTGCTTAGGTGTTTGCAGGAAGTGGCCCACCGGCTGGGACTGTCACAAAATGTGCTATCAAAAAAGGTCATTTCCAAGAAGCCTGATGGAGATTACAGAAGTATCATGAATTTTTCCAGCTCCCATATCTGTAGATGAAGATTATTTTTATATTTGAACTCAGGAGTCAAAGTACCATTGCTAAGTAGCTTTTTAGTGAGGTGATATGGAAGGCAGCACCAATTCATTCATGAAAGCATACAGTAACCTTATTTTGGTCAGTTGGAAGCAAAACTTGGTGAAGAATAATGCAAGGTAACTTCAGGTGACAAGAGGCAGCACTGTAAGGTACAGGGTGGAAAGAAACTTTGAGAGTATAATGAAGGAAGGAAGTTTGGCCATGAAATACTTGGTCTAAAGTAAAGCAAGTTGGACGTGTATTACGATAAAGGATGTTTAAAAATACATTATATACAGGAACTCTTGTTAATCTCTTGTCCCTGATAATTACGGTTCAAGAAAAATATCCTATCCAGTCTGCTATGTAGCATTCATTATGCACCACAATACCTTTTAACTCAAGGTACTTTAGAAAAAGCTCTCTCTTCATAGCCATTTAGTTAACAGCACTTTTTCAATTTATACAGTTCTACTTATAGGGGGTTGTAATTTGGCTGTTAAGGATAATGGCTCAGTCTTAATCTTGATACAGAAGAATTTAGCTTCAGTGGAGATAGGTGTGCATGATTTTTCTTTGTGGACAGTAACTAAGTGTAACAGCAGAAATATGGGTGACTTAAATGGCATTTGCCACTATGATTTTTTTTTTTCTTCTAATTTTTCATTTTGACACTCAATTTTTCTGTAAACCACAATCTGGATTTAACTTAGTCTCAAGATACATAATGTTCTTTCAAACTGAAATTATAGAATTTTATTTTACAATCACAGTGGACAAAGTTGTATGTACCAGATCTTTGTATGTGCTTTTGCAGTATTTATCACTTTTATTAGATTAGTATTACTAATTTTAATCAAATTGAAATCAAATGGCTTAATTTAAGAGTCATTTGCAGTTTCAGATATATCAGTATTTAGGTAAACTTGTTCTTTGTCTGAAACCTTCAGGTTCATATATATGTATCTGGAATGCAGAAGGTTATCTTGTTTAATCTGAATGTTTTGACCAAGGGACACTTTTAATTGTGGGTGGGCAGAGGTAAGCGAGAGTCTGTTTGGCTCTGTTTTTTGGAAATGCATGAATTTGAGTAAAAATCAAAGGAGTAGCTCATATCACGATTGTAGGCTTTTATGCTCAGCAAAAAAAGACATAATCCTTTGATACTCATCCTATTTTGAGAGAGCTGTGCTGCATAGGCTGTGGGGAAGGACGGATGTAGGGGTGTAATGTCCTACAATGAAGGCTGTTGCATTGTGGTTAGTCTCCACAATGAGGCTCAGCATCACTGCTTCTATCTGAGTTTCAAATATATAGAACTTGACAGCTGATTTTTCAAGTGCGAAAACATTCTTTTCCTTTGCTTGTTAGCTGAAGTGTTCGCTACTGCCACATTTTCCTTGTTGCCAGCCCCACTCCTCTGGCATGTATTTAATCTCCTATCTGTGATGAAACTCAGAAGTAGTTAGTGAGTCGAATACCTTCCAAGGCTGTGGGTTTTGTCTTTTGCCTAGTTCTGTTCTCCTCTCCAGACTACATATAAGACTCTTGGACCAGGATGTTGGGAATTGATGTTGTGACAGTGTTGGGATTTTCAGGATGGTGTATGGGATGTTTACCGTAGTTTTATATAGATTTGTAGTGGAGAAATTCCCTAATTGCTGAAAAACCTGAAGGCAGACCTAATGTCATCTTGCTTGCTTCTGTGGTTGGTCAACTGTGAGACGTGAATCAAAAGGAATTAATTCAAGTGTCTGTGGAACTACTTGTCTGTCTGCCTGCTCCTTAGACGAGGTAGCATTGCAGCCCAGAGATTTGGGTGGAATAGAAAAAATTGGTGGAGGTCAAAAGGACTGGCTTTGTGCTGTGAAAGTAAAATAAAATTTTATGGCTACATCTGTCAGAATCAGCGAACAACTTTGACCATAACTATTCTTTCACTGAACATTTGAGAGATTTTTAAATTTGTTGAAGACAGAAAGGCATCTCAAAAGTTGGAGGTTGTTCCATTCTGTAAAACATTGTGTTAAGAGTCCGACTCATTTAGTAACCATTTAGGTGATTTTTTTAATATGCAGTCAAGCAATTGTTAGAGATACTACCATGAATGATGGCAACAAACTCACGTGCACCTCAGTAGAAAGCCATTAAAAGTACTTTCCATACTTTTGTTTAACGTATAGGTTACCAGTAGTTTAAAATCTCATATTCTGTTTGCCAGTTTGTTTTGTTTTATTTGGAAAAAACATATTAAATGCTTGGTTTTATTTCGACCCTTGTCCATTTGAATTTTTTAACTTATGTGTGGTTGCTGACCATGTCCTAAGCTGCAGGGCTAAAGCTGACATACATTTCTGTTTTGTATTTGTACTAAGTGTTTATAAAAGGATGTGAAGAAGATAGGTGTAGTCCTGGTTACACAAGTGATTTCTATTAAGAAGTCACCAGAAAAAAACCAAAAAATTATGGAAGATGTTGGTTTTAAAAAAAAAACGGTCTTGGTTTCTCACAAGCAGAAGAGAAGACAGGAGCTTCTTGGGGTGTATCTTCCAGTGCTGTGCTGTCACACTCCTGTAACTGATACGGACAAACTTAGTGCTAAGTTTTGTTCGGGGCACGTGTTTCAGTTTAAAACTTGACGTTGAAATGGGAATAAGTAGTATATATTTCTTTAGGACAGAAAGACATATAAAAACTTACTAGTGACCTAAGAAATTTATTTTTTTTACATTTTCGTATTCTATGTTAAATAGACTAGCAGGAATTTCAAAGATAATTATGTTCCTATATCTTAATGGAAATTACTGCTCTGTTATCTGATAGACTGATATTCTAGTAGGCTAGCTTTACATGGAATCATGTGATTATTTGTTGAAATCATGTAAGGGTCATTGCCTAGAAATTTCATGAAGTGTCAGCAGATAGTAACATTTAAATGGCATCTGAACACACTCTATTTCAATGACAGTTTTCAGTAAAAGAGGAAGTAATAATCTGAGAGATATCTTTAATGTAATGGAAGTTTATTGGGAGGTTTTTTTTAAGAAAAAAGGCCTTATTTTGATACTACAGTACTTAGATCTGAATTTAGGCTTCATCATGACGCATTAGTGCCATTTCCGACTAATCACTGAAGTTGCTTTGACAATAAATGTGACATCACTTTATCTCAAGAGATTAATTGTTAGATCATAAAGCATATTTAGATGGAAAATGTTCAAGTGTTCTCTCTTTAGGTATTGGCCAAAGTTTTCTTAATCCATTAATTCTGAGTCAACACATACAGGATTTGGATACAAGTTCCCATTTTGGTATGTTTCTTATTATAAGTGATGAATAGTTTTTGTCAGTCTTTGATTATATATATACACTTTGCTTTGTTTTCCATCACTTCAATGTTACGTCAGTCTTTTCATATTTTAATCAGAACTGATTTCATTAATATTCTAGGTTTTTGGTTTTCCAGGTCTTTATGTATAGGAAGCTTATCAAGAATTCAGATTTGGAGAGCACCAATGAAGTGCTCAGATACTGACTGTCTTCAATGTAATTACTTCAGGGTTTTTCATACTTCTAGATGTTTGTGAGTTCCTTCTTCTTTGTCATGATGTTTGTTTTCAGTGTTCAATAACAACTACAGGTATTAGCTGTATGTGCTAATGCCCCTTTTTGCAAATAAAAAGGTGAATAATCCCTAGTGTATTTGAAAGATGAAATGTCAGTAAGCTATTCTCAGGTTAAAACAAGAGGTCTTGAAATGTGTTAATGTTTTCTTTATGCTGATGGAAATAATAGAAAACAAAACAATACGAAATGTGCTTCTATGGAATTAGTAACAAGTAGAAATCATTTTGCTGTTTATATTGCTTTTTTGATGTTTATTTTGTAAACTGAGAGCTATGTGTTAGCATATACACAAAACCAGAGTGGCAACATTCCTTGGCATGTCAGTGATATGCAAAATGGAGAAATTATTTGGAGAACAAGTTTTTAAAACTTAGAAGTATGTTTTACTTTGAAAATAGTTTAATTGAAAAATAGTTGCTCACTCAGTATTTGAAATTGGTTTTGTTTTAAAAATACTTCAGTGCTTTGAACATTGAGGAGAATTGTGGTGTGGAAATTTTTTTAACGATTGAGACAAAGCAGCTTGGTATATAAATATATACAGTGAAATTAGTAACACTGAAAATGGGGTGGGAAACATGCCACTTTGAATAGCCAAGGAACTTAGAAAAAATAAATTAAGTTTGCTGTTTTACTACAAATCCTCATCATCAGGTTTCTAACTGTATTGTGTCTTTAAGAAGTTAAAAATTGTGTTTCTGTATTTGGTGTCAACCCTGGGGGCAATTTCTGAAATATCCTATGTGTAAGCACTGCACCAGAGGAGCGCTGAGGTGCTGGCTTAGGTATATTGTGTTCTTGGTCAACTTGTAACAGTCTTTAAATTGGTATAAAAGGAATTTGTGTTTTCTTCATACATTTAAGGTTCTTGTTACCCAGACATACCACACTTACATTGCAGTGCTGGTAGAACAACTGGTAGATATCACATACATGAAAATCTGTGTGACATGGCAAATCTTCAATATTACAAAACTTTGAGGGATTAAGAGTTGTGGTTTTAAGATTTGCTTAGTGAAGTATTTTGCATTTTAGATTCATTGCCTGTGTTCAAAGGAGCTTATGTATCAAAGTAGTTCTTTCCTCCTGAAAAGTCTGAAAGATTTTAATAAAAATTCGTTGTAAAGGTTAAAAGAAAAGGTGATGGATAAAGGAGAGGAGAAATGTACACAAATCCAACTTGATGTGTCACATCCTGTACCAGGACTGCCGCCTGCCAGCAAATGTGTTGGCATACCATACTTCTTTTACTTTGGAGAAGTACAAAGTAGTGTGGGATTTGGAGGGATAACTTTTTTGTCTCTTACTCTTGATGAGCACACTGGTCTTGTTCATCTTTGCAACTGTAGTTCATTTTAATGAATATTGATGGGGAGTTACTGTTGAAGGCATTTGGTTTCCTGCTGGATCTGAGCCATCTTTCTGGATAAAGGATATAGGCTGCAATTCTTACGAAATTGATAGATACAGTCCCCAGGATGTCTTTATTTGCATAGTATTTACTTACAAATCTTGGTCCAGAAGGTTTGAAACAAACCTTTCTTGAAAATAACATAGCACTCGATGCAAAATACAAAGTCTACCATCTAAAATGCATGAAGTTTTCAAAACTGCCAGTATCAGTCTCTGCTTGTTTCTTAACATTCTAGTATACTTAATTGTTCCTAGTAAACTAACAGTGCTTGGTTGGGGGTTTTCTTATTGTACAGTAACTTTTCCCTCTCGTTTTTCTCTTTAATTTATGATAAAACTTATGTAGGACCTTTCATGTTTAATATTAATTAAAATAACTTCAGGTTTGTTCTTTCTGTTCTGTAAAAAGGTATCTGAAGAATTTTTACAAATTTTATCTTGGAAATTAGCTTATTCATTATGTTTAATTTTAGGAAATGGTGCTCTTGCAGAACATTCTGAAAATGTGCATATTTCAGGAGTGTCGACGGGTAAGTCATTTTTTGTAATGTTTAAATTTCATGCATGACTTAAATAGTAAATATTGAAAGCCACCTGGTATCTTATGAAGAGATATTTGGCTATAAAAATTATTACTGCCTTTTGCAGCATGTAATAAGGAATGAAGCAACTGGAACATGGAAAAATTCTCATAAGATAAAACTGATACCTGCATGCTCATGAACAGATTATGCCTTTCTAAGTGGACTGCTTAATTATTTTTCCATACAAACATTGAACTAAGAGAAAAGTTGGTTTAAGTTGAATTGATATTTTCTTTCCACAGTAAAGTTTTTATGAAATGAAATTTACTGAAATGTAATTTTGGACACTGCTACTATCAAATAATATAAATCCAAGAGTTATGTGTTTCACCTGATTAGATTGAAGCAGTAACTGAAACTACTGTACACTTGACTGCACAGTTTCCTTAATACAAGAAAAAAATTTAGAACTCATGAAACTGAGAAACTGGTGAGATACTGGGAGAATACAGGCTATAAAAGCAGAACACGC
Organism: Dasyornis broadbenti; assembly: GCA_013397935.1. Taxonomy (NCBI): domain Eukaryota; kingdom Metazoa; phylum Chordata; class Aves; order Passeriformes; family Dasyornithidae; genus Dasyornis; species Dasyornis broadbenti. The sequence continues at coordinate 783,919 of VZRN01002386.1, read as the reverse complement.
TGCTCAAAGGTTTCTGTGTTCTCTTCCAGTAAGTTGGTCTTACGCCTCTTCTGGGCAGCAGCCTTAGTCGGGCCTGTTGTGTGTTAGTGATGGGACTGTGTGGCCATTGAGGCATTGGTGTGCAGTCTTTGTTCTTCAGATGTAATGCAGTGTCAGCAGCTGCTGGGCGTGGTTTATGACAAAGATACTCAGAATATGTGCAAATGGGGAGATAAAGGCTCCTCGGCAGGTACCAGAATACAAGTCTGATTCTTTCTGTAGGCAAGTTGCCACTAATCCCTAGAGCACAAACTGTTTCTCACGCACCGTTCTCCTAAAATAAGAGTCAAAATGCAAACTTATCCTTTTTTGAGAACAGCTTGTAAATCTCACTGTAGTTAGCCTTGCAGTATTGCTTTAAACATTACATTACTACTTGTATAGTTAAGTTTTTGGATAAATTTACGTTCCGTGGATGGTCTCTGTTACACCTACTGTCCCTTTTCTTGTTTGCCACTCAAACACTGTTAAAAGTCTAATTATAGAAGATCTTTCTTAGCTATTCTTCTGTTGCATCATGAAGAATGCTCTTGGTTTTCAACAGCACTGGTGTGCCAAGTATCAGATACACTACATTTAAGGCACATTGTAAATAATAAATATGAACATAGCTCCTTGCCCCTGTTGGAACAATTGTTACTGGAATTGGAACGTATGAGAGACACTAAGTCAGCCTAAAATCTAGCTATGCAGCTTTCAGAGTATGTTTTAACAATCCCTCACTCCTTTGTTTACTGCAACAGTTGTGTCACAGGTCACAATACAGGCAGAAAAGCATCTGCTGGGCAAGAGGTGAATGGAATTTTAGACTCTGCTGCCAGTACTTTGGCTAGCATGCTTGAGTAGGCAGTGCCAAGAAGAGCAGAACACAACGTACTTTGTACACAAGATAACAGCAGCTGGTAGATAGAATTTTAACTTCTGAGAAGAAAGATCCATTTAAAAATAAATAATTACCAAAAAACCACAAAACAAACAAACAAAACAAAACAAAAAACCCCACAAAATAAAAAAAGTGAAAGTAGTCCTGCGTTTTAAAATAGCTTTCCAGATGGGGAAAAATAAATATTGTACTCTAAGTTTCTCTTTTAATACAAAGTGCAAGTTCTTCATTGAGTGAAGCGGTGATCTGTTAAGGACAATCTAAAGAAAGCATAGAACACGCAGTAGCGTTTTCCTTACTGCTCTTTGTATGTACATCTTAAATATTAAGTGCATAGCCCAAGTATAAAAGATGGGGATGGATTAGATTATTTTTTTAGTTCCTTTTAAATAAATTGGGTCTCCCAAACATATTTTCAAACTTGAAGGTTATGTTTCATCAAGCATGCCTGGACAGCTTTATACTTAGCAAAATAATTTTAAGGAGAATTTCTGTAAAATAGAACCAAAGACATCTGGCCTTTAAGCTTTCTAAATCCAGCTTTCACTTGGCGTTGAAACCAAGCAAGCGATTTTCTTGGACAGTTGCTACAGAGACAGGATTTAAAATGAAATTTTTGTCTTGATGGTAGATTTCCTGTCATGCTGCTGCTAGAAGTCTACATGACCTACCTTACTAAATTATGTTTTAATAGCACAGACCTCTGTGGTCTTTGGTATTTATGCTTCTGCTGTACATTGTATCTGCCAAGTTACTGGTACACCTCTAATATATGAACATGCTTTTTCTACCAACAGCAATTAGTGGAATGTTGTCTCTTTGCATATAAGCTATCACTGCAGTGCAAGTGTTTATGCCTCTAGAATCTGAAAAGTTCAGAAATATTTTCAGGTGTGTCTTTGAGGTATGTTGAGCTGTAATTGTCACAATTGCAAAACCCATTCCACCATCTCCCCAATCCCTCACTCTTTAAAGAACTTCAGCACAGGTGTAAACAGTTATTCATAACAGTTTACATATATATATATATATAAAATGATTTCTTTTTACTGAATATGTCTCTGTATTGCAGAGCAAAGGACATTTTAAATTAAAGCTTTTTGACTTGACCTGGAGGCAAAGATTCCTATGCCTTCTTCCCCTGTAGTTCTCCAAATAAGACTTTCAGTGGCTCCTGAGAGTTACAATGCAATAATTATCCTCCCTATTCATGGTTTAGACTTTATCACATTATTCTCTTTTTACTCTAAGCTGTTTTAAACACCTTCAGATCATTTATCCAGCTGCATTCATGTCCTTACCATGTCCAATATAATGCGTACCTTATCATCCTGTGGTTCACATTGAAAGCTAATTCTTTTATCTTTTCAACTAATCTCCTGGCATTACTGTGAAGATAAATCCCTAATCTCCCTCTCCTTGCTTTTCTGAAGTGACTTTTCCTTGGCGTGTTGTTCACTCTTACTACAGGTACTTTACTTCTCTAGATCTTGCTACAGAATTTTTGCATTGGTTTCCTAATTATTTTCTTGTTATAACTTCCTAGTTAAATTTGGTACAGTAAACTTTTCATTGGCTCTCTTCTGTTTACCAGTCAGCATCCTGTAGTTTACGATAATGTTCTGTAATATGGGATGGTAAACAAATTTCAGGAAGAAGGCAATAAGAAAAGCCGTTGTATCTGTTTTTAAAAGGTCTACAGGAAAATCCATATACACCAGAAAATTATGTACACAGCTCTTTTGATCATTATTTTATACTGTAGTATGTGAAACATCCTCAGTGCTAATTGCAGTATAGCAATCTGCTGAACAGTTATATCAGAGTAACAAACAGAATTGCAAATAGATTGTTTATAGAATAGAGGTTCTCAAAGGAAAGAATTTGAAGCAGATAGGAGATGGATGAGCAGAATTGTGCCAAAGACTACAAGGGCATTGAGGGGAATGCAGGCAGAGTCAATATTCATGGTAGAAATGGTTGTGCAGGAGGAATTTGTTCCACCCTCCTGATCTTATAGCCACCAGCATGAGATTTGAGAACATCTTGGGCATGCATCACTGGGTGTCTTTGCATCTCTATGATGCAACCTCCTCAATTTCTTCCGTGCTTCTGCCTTGGTTGCAAGCTCAATTCCTTTTATCCTGACTCTTCTAAGTTTCATTTTGTTGTTCACTTATGTATTTTTAATACTTTAAATAAATTATTCCAAATGTAATCAGTTTTCCTGTAATTTTAAGTTGTCCTAAACATAACTGACCTGTATGACAAATGCTTGCAGGGCTGCTAGCAACTGAGATTAAAAGTCCAGATTTTCTGCAATGTAAAGTAAGGATATTTGTCTCTGTTGGTACATTTCTGTTTGACGTGCTGCCAGCAGGATTTTTTTTTTTTATCCCATATCCTTCTTAATGTTGCTTACATTCTGCATGTTTACAAATACATGAATAAAATGTATGTTACATTATAGTCTCAAAAGGTCTAGGAGAAACATCCTAGTTAGGCAGAGGGTCCGGAATTGATTATAAAGGCTTGCTATTGTCTTTATAAATTATATTCCCTTTGAAGCTGTTCTATTTCAAGAGGTTATCCTTGATTTTAAAAATCTCACTGAGAAATTATTCTCTCTCAAAAAGACAGCACATCTGAAGTGCAGCTTCTGCACAGTGGATCTTGACTTTTTTATAGACCTTTTAAGCAAACAGGAGATTTCTGTTGTCTCTTGAGTTACAAGTAAGAGATTTGTAGTACATGAATCTATATCAAGTATGTAAGTGTTTAGCTTATCTAGCCAACTTGAAGCGAACTGTAATTCGCTTTTCAACTCCATTCCCTTGTATTTTTTGAATCTGTACTTTGTCATATGAATACTTTCTTCAGTTTTTTTTCTCTCTTCTACAGCACTTGTACAGTTTTGTTTACCTTGTATGATTGTGCTTGTTGTCATTCTTGCTTCCTTGTGCCCTTGATAGTCTGCTTCTCTCTCTCCATATTGGATGCTATTGCAAATGGTCATATTTTGCTCTCAGCTCTGCGGTGTGAGCTTTGCTGGAAACAAAGAAAAAGACATCTTAATAAAATAATATAGAAATTACAGGGATAAGGTTGATTCTGCAAATAAAGGATAAAAAAATCCTGAGTTTGAGTAAAACTGGAAGTTTTCGTGTGCTCTGAAAGTACTACTTTGAACTCTGTAAAACTGAATGAACACATGTTGAATGGATTATTTTTTATGTATTTAGTGCAGAGTTTCTTTTGTCAGGTAAACGTAAAAGCTTCTTTAGAGGTTCTCGGTGACAAAATTTTGTCTGTCAGTTTGGAAATATCTGATAGCAGGTGTATGTTGTAGTGTAAATTTCACCTCCAGGCAACTTATTTGAAGTTGGGGACTATTTCAGTAGTAACCAGCTAGTATGCGGAATTGTTGCCAGCATTTGCAAGCTTGGTACAAAATGTCTTACACATTCTTCTACTTTTTTTGCATGTTTTTCTTTTGCATGTTTTTTGGGTTTTGTTAGAACTGCTATTTTATTTCATCAACTGAATAACTGGATTTTTCTCTCAAGTCCTTACATTTATTGTCTGAACAAATGTTAAGTATAACAAGATCACTTACACAGGAGCTGTGTTCCAAATTGTCATGGTGTTACAGCACCACCTATAGGGTTTGCTCAAAATTTAAAAAGAAAGTGAATGATTGCGTATTCAAGTGAAATAATACCTTTCTGTATTTTGTGACCTTTTCATCCCGAGTTACTAGAGCAGCTCCTGTGTTCCACAATTAAGGTATGTTAATACTTCATTGTGCAGCATGAATAAAGCTCTAAAAAGGAACATGTGAAAAAATGTTTAAAGCATTATTCTCTTAACAGATACGCAGGAAACTAGTAAATTTACTGAGTTTTATTTTTGCTGCTGTATTTAAGTTAATATAGAAAATTCAGACATATGCTAGCACTTTTGTCTTTTAATCCTTCTAGAAAATATATTTTCAAATATATTTTGTTATACCATATAGCAATACTTTAAAGTAATAATAATAATAATTAAAGCTTATAACTTCCTATAATTTCAGGTCCCTACCAGTATTACAAAATTATTTCAAGAACTTGATTGTGCATAAAAATAAAAACAATAACCTGTCCACAAATTGCATTATTGCAATTTTTGCTTGGTTATAAATGCAGTTTATTCTTCATCATGTTTGTTTATTATATCAGTTCTGATTGGTTATTTTAATCAAATAGGAATTCTAAAAGCTTTTGATGATCAGACAATAATGGAAGTGCTTCCTTATTTGTAATAGTTCTTGTGTTCAGACCCCTGTGTGTAACTGATTGGGCTACCAGTAAACTTTGCCAGCTTGCAGATTTTGGACTATCAGTGATAAAACTGAAAAATAAAAGCACAGAGGGCAGTTATTTTTAATGTGTTTCCCGACCATTGAGACCTCCTCATAATTTGAATCTCTGCTGTGAGAGTATTCTAGCCTTCCTATTCATGTGAAGGTTCTGTATATGCTATATGACAGGTGTTGGATATGAGGCTGCTAAGGGGGGAAAAACAGGAAAACAAAACCACAAACCTAAGTGTAAGTACATTACTTCAGATAAAATCAGCAGAACTGAGAGCACTCCTGTGGAAGGAACAGCAGCTAAGTTAAGGCCAATGCAGAAAACTACACCTATAATAAAGTAAGAGTACAAATGACTGAGTTACTTCAGTTGCATATAATTAGACCTATAAATATAAGCTTTCTAGTCCGTTATCAGAAATGTAGTTACACAGCTCTCTCTGCAGTAATAAGTGCTCTTTGCCTATCAAGCATTTGGAATTGTGTATGAAGATCATTTCCATGCCAAGAACTGGAAGGTGGAAGGTATTTAAGTGATGGTCAAACACTGGGTCTACCTAAGACAGGAAATTTCAGCTACTTGATCATTTAACTTTAATTTGTTGTTCACCTTCTAATGCACTTGTCAGTATAAGGTGTAACTGCATTGTTAAATTAAACTGAATGTTTGTGAAGACTAAAAATAAAATTTAAAAAGAAAATACCTTGGCTTTAAAAAAATGTAATTAATCAAATTGCTTTCAATATATATGTATTTTTAGCTTGTGGAGATATTCCAGAACAAATTCGATCACCAAGCGGGACAATCACAAGTCCAGGGTGGCCCTCTGAGTATCCTGCCCGAATTAACTGTAGCTGGTACATCCATGCAAACCCAGGGGAGATCATTACTATAAGGTAACAGTGCTCCTGTATTATTCTTTTCCTTCCTCTCGGTGAAGGATTTCAGTTCTGTCTGGTTTTTACCTTTCCTTTTATCTGATTTGCTCTCACACAGCCATGTAGCATTTGTTTTCAGCTGGACAGTCGGTGACTAGAAAAAATTTCAATGTGCTCATTTATTTGAATCCTTTTAATGTGTCTAAAACATAAGAATTTTTCATTAAAAAGTGTGTAGAGTAAATGCTGTAATGCTTCATTGCTATGAAGTCTCTTGGTGTACTTAAAAATGTCAGGGACAAATAGTGAGTCAATAGGTATGACTGCAGTTTAGGAAAGGCTGACTTTTGGTGCAGGGAGCTCCTCAGTTTCACATATCTTGTAACTTTTCTAAAGCAGTAATGTAAAAAACATGTAGATTCAAGTTCTCTCTTTGTAGATCACTTCATTTCAGATTACTGGTTTCTTTTAGCATCAACATACAAATTAGTACTGCTTCATAGACTTGATTATGAAACTGTATTGTCTGCACATTTACATCAGTTTCCAGTACAGACTTGCTGACCTAAGAAACTGCTCTTCATTGTGAAGTATTTGCTTTGACATCAGTTACTCATTTAAAGTACTGCTTCTTAATTTAAGCAGTCTTTCTACTAAGTATTTTAACTGGCATATATGTAATGTAAAGTAGGTGAAACTTCAGCTACTAGAATGCTTTCTAAACTTTTCATACTGATTATTTTCAATAAAACTCTTTTTTTTTCTTTCACATTGTTTTCTTCCACTCATACATATCACATTTCAGTTCTGATAGTGCTCTGTTGTCTGTGCAAAACAGGTCTGTACAGACTGTCTCTCCTTCACACACCATTACCATGGCAGCCATACCATTATGTCATTACCATGACATAATGGTTGCGTAGCTGAGTAGTGTGACTGGGAGAAAGTCTTATCTGAAAGCATAATTTTGAACAATTTAGCTGTATTTATAATGTCAAATCATATTATTGCCATAAGTGTAGCATTAGCTAAAATTCTGATGAAATTTGGGTTAAACAAAAGCACTTAAGTAGTATATGAGTCATTAAATGAGACACATAAGGACAATTTAATTAACAGAATTTATTTTTAGATTAAGACAATGTGTGATCTTTGTAGCAAAACTGCATTTCTTTAAGTGGTGGATGTAATATTTTGTTTGACAGAATGGATTCTTGCTGTCCTCATAATGTAAAAGTATCAGCACAAGGTTAAATCCTATTTTTACATGGGTAGAGAAGCTACTCTCTTTATTTCAGAAGTTTTTCTTTATTTCAAAAAGAACTTCAAGCTAATTTCCATGTGTAGTAATTCATTGGTTTTTTGTGTACTGTTTAGTATCAATTTTGCTGTTTTATTTTCAGCTTTCAAGATTTTGATGTTCAGGGATCTCGACGATGCAGCTCGGATTGGTTAACAATTGGAAGCTACAAGAATATCGAAGGCTATAGAGCATGTGGCTCTTCCATTCCCTCACCGTACATCTCTTCACAGGATCATGTTTGGATTAGGTTTCATTCAGATGATAGCATCTCCAGAAAGGGCTTCAGATTAGCCTACTTTGCTGGTATGTTTCAAATGATACCTAGTGTAATTTTATGGTTTCACTTTTTGTTTCCTGTTTTAAGAATTACTTCCTTCTAACAGGGTACTGTATCAACTACAGGTATTTCCTGTAGTCACCTCAAGGTTTATTGAAATCAGAGAAAAAATATATGTTAGGTAAGGTATTTTGATCCTGTGCACAACTTGAGTCTTCAAAGTGGGAATCAGTGAGTATAACAGTAAGCAGACTGAATGATTTTGGGAAGAAAAGGGTTAGCCATTCATAGGAGGCACCTGGAAGTTTTTTTAACATAGTTTAAGATTTGAAATGTTTTCATCAGACTAAAATAATAGTTATAGTAGTTGGGTAGACTTCTGAGTATCATAAATGCAGTAAGAGAGGAAAGAAATGGCAGGATTTTTTTTTTTTACATTTCTCACAGAATTTGCATCATTTTTCCCAGCTCCAGAAGGTATGCTATCTTTTAAAAAATAAATCTAAAACCCTCACCACTTTAATATGATAGATTAATCTAGCCAAGTACAGACGTGGTTCTGTATATGCAAAATTTTTCTGTGCAATTATAGAGTGTGATATAAACCAGTTTGTGGTAGTAATATTTTGATTGTGTTTCCTAAGCCATTCTTGCTTTATTAGATGTTACCAAGAGAGAGGAGGAAGCCAGTTGTGGGTCAAGACTAGTTCCAAACTTGTCCTGGCTTTAAGAGGTTTTACAGTTTTATGTAATAGCATGATTATGGTGGTCTACATCATAGTCCCAAATACTGGATTAGATTTTTCTTGGTTTTCACAATGGTTTTATGTGATCTTGCTCCCTCTGAGTGTATGCCTATATCTACTCACTGGCCTGCTCCAGATCTCTGTGCGTGCCAACTTTTCACTCCTGTCCTCCATAAAACAATTCATACTCTTACACATAGCCAATGCCAACCAACTACAAAACCATTCCAACAAGATTCAGTAAATCTAGCCCTGATCTCCTCTAGTCCAAGCTGTATTTGCTCCTGTTCTGTACTCTGCACTCTTCTCACCTAATAGCTTCCTCTGTTATGTCAGTCTTTCACAAACAGTTTTCCAGGTAGGCTTATCCCTCTCTATCACCTGTTTTCAAACCTGCAAAAAGTTCCTTCTGTGGTTCAGCTCCTTGCAGTTTAGCAGGTCTTGGGGAAGATGCATTTTTGCATTTGATGCTGGCCCAGCTTTCAGGGCAGTGTTCTACCTGGGTTCTGTGCACCATCTTACCAAAAAACATGTCAGGGGACATGGGAGTGGGAAAGAAACCACTGTCTAACCAGTCATCCTGTGCTGCCATGTCTGCCAACAGCCCAGGTAAACACTCTTACCCTGTGTCAGGCATCAGCTTCGGCCCTTTTCACCTCCCTCTAGAAGTATGCACAGAGGGAAGGCAGCATTCCTGCCCAGAAGGTTTTGAGAAGGAAGGATGCCTTGAATAAGAGTGTGGAATGGGCAGGGGAGTCAAGCCATGGGCTGTGTAGAATTTTCTGAAAATCCATTTGCTCTGATCTTGAAACAATTTCATTATGTAACCCCTCTTGGAAGAAGCTGTAACATTTGCAATAATAAGCAATTTTTTGTGTTGATTTCTTCTTTTTAGTGTTGTAGGTTAGAGTGCTGACGACTTTAATCCTGTGTTTATAAATGTCTTTATTAAAAGAAAGAAGTCATCCTTTGGGGAGTTTTGTTCATTTTTTAACAAACGAGCCTTACTGAAACTTCGGCTTGAGTTCGCTCCCTGTGTTTGATACAATACTTAGGAAGTATTTCACATTTGAGATGAAAGTGTAGTGTTTCAGTGATCAGAGCTGTCTTTTAATGTTTTAAACTGACCTGTATATAGGAGAAGAGTTGACAACTCTGCTGTAATAATCATCAGGTTATTTCTGCCTTTGAGCATCAGAAAAAAGGCTTCTGAAATGCTAACACTTTTGCTATGCATTCACCTGTGCTGTTATGTTTGGTTTTTCTCATCAGCACCATGCAGTAGTGCTTAAATTAACACCTCAGTAGACTATTTAATTCAGTGTTTTTAAGGCTACTCTCAAAGTTGGCAAGTCATTGTACAAAAAGGAAAAAAACCAGTAATACTTTAGTTACTTTGATGCCTTAAGAATTTTTAGCTTCTATTCTTCGTGTATCTGTAGCTTTGGTTTGTAGTTCTAGGCTAAAATACTCTTTTCCCAGCATTTTAGACAAAATAATTGCTCTCAGTTGGAAAATCCAAGGACACTTTGCACCCTCAGAGCCCCAAAATATGTAAACAGTGAATTGAGGGGAGCAAGCTTGGGATGGTTGACATCATCACCTTAAGGTGTAATTGGAGAATTGAGGCCTGATATGTTAAAAAGACAGAACTTATAAAATGTGAAGAACTCGTGGCTCGGTGTCCATTTTGAGTGTAGCCTCACAAGTTGGCTTTGTCTGCCCTGAAGGTACCTGCAGGCCTTCAATAAATTTGTCTGCTTTTTATTCTCCTAACTTTGTCTGAAACTGTGTTTCAGGTAAGTCCTGTGTTAGGCATCAACTTGAATGCAAGTTAGGCCTATTTGTCCTGGAATGATAGAAACACTACAGATTCCAAGTGCAAAAGTGACTTTTGGGAGCCCCGTGTTTAAAATCTGATGTGGAAAATAGGCCATGTGAATTGTTTGAATTAATTCTTGATTAAAGTAAATAATAGGTAGATATTTATATTTAATTTAAAACAAACAAACCAATAATAAGAAAGAAAAAAGCATTACAGGTAGGAAGGGTACTGGACAAAAGTAAATGTGCCACTTTTGTCTTTCTTCCCTCTGTCTTCCTCCTTACTTATTATTTATCAGCCTTTTAAATTATGGGAATTGAAATGGCACAGAGGTTACTAATGATGATGTAGAGTGGAAAATAAAGTTATTAAAAGCACAGAGGTCAGTGTCCACTGTAAATGCATGGAAGAATTGTGTTAGTCCTTTGGCTACAACTGTTTATGGGTGCTGCTAATTATCTTGTGCTATCCTGAAGTCTTTTGTGGTACAGCTCCCAAATTTAGTCTTATTTTGCACATCTCTTATCATTTTAAGAGAATTATGTACCTATGATTCATAGGTAAATTTTCTTTATGCAAGGATTAGCAGGATTGGTGTCTAAAAAGGCTAAATCAGGATCAAGTATCTCAGCTCTTTTCTGGGATGCTTAAAGAGCTTGTACAAGGAAGAGCTTGGGTTCAAATTGTATCCTGTTTTGTTACTGCAATAATTCCATCAATAATTCCACGTTACAGCTTTCTTCTCAACCTCTTCCAGGTTCTGCAATGCAGAAGGACTGAGCTAGATTATAATCAGTACTTGAACAGGTTCAATGATGGGTATTCTATATTACTTCCACCTATGGAGCATAGTCATTCAATTTAGGTAGGACTAGTCTAGTAGTTCAGTTTTACAGGTTTTGAATTCAAGACCAAGGTTCCAACTTTGCCATACTAATATCGTGAACTATATGGATGTGTGTGAGTGTACTATATATATATATGAACAAACATATCTGTAACAGAACAAGAAGATGATATCAATTATACTGCATCTGTTCTTTGGAATTTTTTTAGTGAAATGAACATTTTCTGAAAATTAGTCACTGGCAGCACATACGTTTTGCTCTCCTTTCATTCTTCATTCTCAGTCAGCAAATTTGCAGACTTAAACATTCTTCAGCAGTGCTTTTAGTATTTATCACTCTTGTTGATCTCATTTTTTCCTGCATTCACTTATTAAAAGCCTTAGCATTTGTGAAATTTAAAAATTATGTGTTGTACTTTTCTAAAGAAAAATTACTATTTTAAGTTATTTATTTTTAATGCTTTCTAAGAGATATTAAAGTAGAAAAAAGGAGAACAGAGGTGTGATATGACTTGAACACAGCAGATTAGTTACATTAAGGAAAATTCAAGCTAGCTATGAAAACTTTTATCATGTTATATAGAAAAGCATAGGAACTTCAAAAATACTTGGTTGGAGAAGGCTGTGAAGAGCCTAATCAGACATCAGTTAGCCTTGTTTTGAGCAGATGATTTGATTAGATGGCCTCCATTCCAATCTGAATTGTTCTCTTGTAGAAAAAGGATAGAATGTGCTTCTCCTGGAAACATTAGGATTTCAGTGAGTTCATCACGCTCTCTTTCCTGTTTTCTTGTTAAAACCTTAGGTATAATGTTCCTTAGAATGAGTATATATTTGTTTAGTTTATTTTTTGAATTACTGCTGTGTAGGACCATCTGCACTGCAGACTTGTTTTAAATTTTTTGACCATGACAGTTTGTTTTAAAGCCAATATTTCAGTCTGTACAATGGTTTATAGAAATAACAGTTACTGAAAATGATACAACAATGTTTGACTCAGCTGAATTATTGCAGAGCTGAAATAGCTTGGATGCCAGGTATGCTTCTGTGTTCAGCATGGTTGGAATTTCAATAAGTAAAGGCAAGCATGCATTTTTGCATTTGCTGCACTCTCATCTTAGTTGCTGCAGGAGAGGCAGGAGCAAACAGTGGGAAGAAGAGAGGACAGAGTTTTCTCTTTCTCTTCTCATCAAAGTCATATGGTGGTGATACGTATTCTTCAGCTGTTGGCTTCTCTCTTGCTTTAGATCCTTTGGTACAAAGTAGGAACCTCCAAAAGTAGAAGAGAGTCTGACTGCTTTTATGGGAAAGAATTGGAGGAGGTGACCAGTATTGCACGACAAAATATTTTGGTATTTTGAGTGATAGATGAGAGAAACAGTATTTTTCTAACTTATTTTTAGCATATTAGAAGTCAGATTTGTCAATGACTATAAATGAGCATTGTTTTTCTTGCTTGGGTTAAAGTTATTTGACTGAAATCAGCTAAGGATAAGGTTCATGCTGATGTGTTGATGGAATTCTGACTTGAAAAAACTGGTTTATCTTGAAATTTGCTGAAAGTTGCCATAGTTTACAGACACTTGGCTTTGCCCCTCTGAGGTACCTGGTGCAGCAGATAAATATGCAACACAGACTATAAAGGGCTGAACTCTAAGAAATTTTTATTTTTATTTTTTTTTTTTTTTATTTTTTTATTTTCAGGGAAATCTGATGAACCAAGTTGTGATTGTGACCAGTTTCATTGTGCTAATGGGAAGTGTATTCCAGAAAGTTGGAAATGTAATAATATGGATGAATGTGGAGACAACTCGGACGAAGAAATGTGTGCCAAAGCTAATCCTCCCACAGCTTCTTCCTTTCAGCCTTGTGCTAACAATCAGTTCCAGTGTCTTTCCCGCTTCACCAAGCTTTACACTTGCCTTCCAGAATCTTTAAAATGTGATGGTAACATTGATTGTCTTGACCTAGGAGATGAAATAGACTGTGATGTGCCAACATGTGGGCAGTGGTTAAAATACTTTTATGGTACTTTCAGTTCTCCCAACTATCCTGACTTCTATCCACCTGGCAGCAACTGCACCTGGCTGATAGACACTGGTGATCATCGCAAAGTAATCTTGCGATTCACTGATTTTAAACTCGACGGTACAGGTTATGGAGACTATGTCAAAATATATGATGGATTAGAGGAGAATCCACGGAGGCTGTTGCGTGTACTAACAGCATTTGACTCTCACGCTCCCCTCACAGTTGTTTCATCCTCGGGACAGATAAGAGTGCATTTTTGTGCTGACAAAGTGAATGCCGCAAGAGGATTCAATGCAACCTATCAAGTTGATGGCTTCTGTTTGCCCTGGGAAATCCCATGTGGTGGAAATTGGGGGTGCTACACAGAGCAGCAACGCTGCGATGGCTACTGGCACTGTCCAAATGGAAGGGATGAAACCAACTGCACCATGTGCCAAAGAGATGAGTTCCCCTGCTCTCGAAATGGTGTTTGCTACCCTCGTTCAGATCGCTGCAACTACCAGAATCATTGCCCTAATGGTTCAGATGAAAAGAATTGTTTCTTCTGTCAACCAGGCAATTTTCATTGTAAAAATAACCGCTGTGTGTTTGAGAGCTGGGTTTGTGATTCTCAGGATGACTGTGGCGATGGCAGTGACGAAGAGAATTGCCCAGTCATTGTGCCCACTAGAGTAATAACTGCAGCTGTCATTGGGAGTCTTATTTGCGGATTGCTGCTTGTCATTGCACTGGGATGTACTTGTAAATTGTACTCACTCAGGATGTTTGAGCGAAGGTAAGTAGAACTCAAATTTATTAAATGTTTTGGTATCTTCTGTTGTTTGTACATGAAGCAGTGTTACTGCCATACAGATACTGTTGCACATGATTTGTGAAGACATTGTTCCTTTGATAGTAAAAAGAGGTTAGTTAATCACAGAGTATCTCAAGTTGGAAGGGACCCATAAGGAACATCAAGTCTAACTCCCTGGTTCTTGCAGGACGTCTAAAACTAAACCTTGCTAAGAACTATGGCTGAGCATTGTCCAGATGAATCTTGAACTCTGAAGGCTGGGTGTCATGACCCAGTTCCCTGGGGAGCCTGTTGCAGTGACTGGCCACTCTCCCAGTGAAGAAAAGAGGATAGAAGTATTCTGATCACTTTATTATTGAGGGTTAAGCTTTCAGATGGTGTTACCAAAAGGAAGTGTGGAAAAACTGCAGTTAATTAGTTTGCAATTAATATCGTAGTTCTGTATATAACAGCATGTTTCTTCTCTTATAGGCTAGTTCATACCAGGATTACATATTCTCCAAGTTTTTACAATAATACAAGCATTACTCGTGATACTTTTTATACTTAGCCCATGGTTTTGGGCTGGTTTGTTTATTTTTAAGAAATTTATTGTTGGGTTGATTTTTTTGCTCTTGTTTCAGCTGGACAGACCCGTAGGAATTACTTTATATTTTTTGGCAATTAAATTTCAATTAAATTACTAAAACTTCATCTTCTGAATTTCTTTATTTCAGATTATAATAGTCTGATGTACTTCTATTCTTTAGTGTGTATATGTATAAATATATATAAATCAGTGCTTTATGTATTCTGAAATTTCTTTTCTCTTTGAAAGATCATTTGAAACTCATTTGTCAAGGGTTGAGGCCGAGCTGTTAAGAAGAGAAGCTCCTCCGTCCTATGGACAATTAATTGCCCAGGGTTTAATTCCACCAGTTGAGGATTTCCCTGTTTGTTCCCCAAATCAGGTAAGATTTCAAAATAGCAGGCAGACCACTTAAATTTTAAGGAGACTGAAATAAAGATATTTTAAGTTTCATCTGCATTCTTTTGTTTTACAGAATTTCCTCTTCCTCCTTTCAAGTCACTAGTGTTATACAAATGATTAGCCCTTGGACAAAATCATGATATAGTACTACAGTTTCCTTTGCAGACTTTCTTTTGTTGGTAATGCCAGTAATGCACACTATAGAACCCATCTTGCATGAAAGTAATAGGTTAGTAGATCTAATTGTAGGTGCTGTATTACTGTTGTGTAAGTAAAGACTGAAAGATAACACTTTTTGATTTGGGAAAGACCTAAACTTCTAATGCAAAATGGTAGTTCTTATGCACACTTCGTAGGTACGTTCATGCCTGCTGTGCATAATAAGATGATGGAAAAGGCCAGGCTGTAATATCGTATAAAATTGACATGAGCGAGTAACAAAGTAAAAGCTAGTAAATGGCATTTAATAATTTCTAGTCATCCAGATTCAGAGGTGGATGATTAGCACATTTCTTACTTGGTTGATTAATGAATTTCTATGAAACAACTTTTTAAGTAATTAAAAATGTCTTTCAATTATAAAGCTCTTCCGAGAAATAGAGGAAGTCTTAGTCTAGGAATTCTGCTGTGCTCTATTAGAGTTGGCATTAATTATGTGTTGCAGTTAATACAGCAGAGTTTACTGTAAGAAAAAGTTACGATTATCACATGTTCTGTCGTGCACATATGTTCACAAGCAGCTGGAGTCTGTCAAGATTTTGCATAGGAAAAGAGGAAAATAACTTGAAGTTTACATGAGAGGCTTTAAAAATGTGTCAGCAAGAAGACATTGTAAAGATTTTTTGGTAGGCAAATTAGCACTGAACTTCATTAATGAATTTCATAAATGCCTGTAGTGACCACTGTAGAATCCCTTGTTCTTGCTCAGTGGGTTACTGTGGTTATAATAAAGACCAGCATGTTTCTGTTTCAAACCAATTCTGTACTTCTACAAATTTGGCTTGCTGTGCTCTTTTCCAAAATTAAGTTTCACCAGATAGCTTTCTTGAGCTAACCCTACCTCAAGTCTCTTGAGGTAAGGTTAGCTCAAGAAAGTCTGTGGAGACAATGCAGTTGTCATGCCCAGATGTGTAAGTCCTGTAGTACAGGTAACTTGGAACAAACCAATGTTTCCTGCAGATCCCTACCCTGTGTGGAGCACTTCAGGTTTGGTATACATGAATATGTGTAGGAACAATTACAATTTTCAGAGAAACCTAGCTTGCTCATACTCATTTTTCATCATGAAATCCCATAAAGGTGACATAAAGATTTTGGTTTTTACTAAAATGAAATCTCCTCATAGAGAGGACAGTCACTGTAGTGACTGCAGTCAGAAATTGGTACTGGAGCATTTAAAAAGCTGTGCAATTACTGAAATTTTCTTTTCACTTTTGTTTGACTTAAATTGAATTAACTACTGTTTATTTGGATACATTTTAAATTCATTTCAGAATATATTGTAATTATATGGCAATCTTTTGTAATTAAACATAACAAAATGTAGTTGCTTCATAGTGTTTCTATGTAACCATGATTTCACACTCCATAAAATATCAGTGCATTTACAATAATTTTGAACAGTGAGAGTGTTAGTGAATTCCCATTATGAACACCATTATTTCAAATAAGACTTGTAGCCTTGAAAACTCATGTAACTATACTGAGCAATTAACTAGCATAGAAATAAGGAATCCTAGTGAGCAGGCCATCAACTTCAAAAGTAATGAAAATGTCATTCTAGAGCATTGATGCTTCCATGATAGAAACTTCACTCTTATTTAACCAATGAAGTTGCATTGTTTAAAAACTTTGTTTTTCAGAGGAGAGAACATTGATAAAACCTCGAAGCAATGTAAAATGACTTCTATGAATTATAAAACTCTAGTTTTAATATGGTAAAGTGTTGAGGGAAGGGAGTCAGTATTAAGTCAAGGTGTATTAAAATTTATTTTGACCAAGGTATACAGCTTAAGATTGCAAATCTGTGTAGGACTGAAGATAGTTATTCAAGATTTCCTAGAAGTCTCAAGCTATAGGAATCTTGGATGCTCTAATTTCTGTGTAGTGCTTTCTGCCTAAAACTCATACATACCTTCAAAGCTGGATTTTCAAGGATGAGTAGCAGTTTCTTCAGTAGCTTTTGAAAGTAAGGCTGCTCTACACACATACTATATGCTTGAATTCAATCATCCAGTGAACTGATGGAAGAGGTAGGTTGTGCATGAAGTACTGTTCTGATACTCTGCTGTGTTGTCTGAAGGATGGTGGAAAGAAGATGAAGGTGACGGCATGAGAGCACTAAAGTTCAGGGTTTGTAAATGAAGGAAAAAACATACATATATGTTAAGGGTTTAATAGGAGAAAATTTCGGAAGAATATTTAAGTATTTGCCATGATTTTCATGAAAAGTTGTGAACATGGATTTTATCCTCTAATTAAATACATTTGTGAATATTTTTAGGATCATGGGCCTCTGGAAGATCTTCTGTTTGAGAATTGAGCTACTTAGTTGACGCAGTGGCTTCTCTTAAGGGATCCCCAAGACAAAGGAGTTAATTTGTTTGTGTTACCTTACAGCTGAAAAGTTACACAGGGTTTTAAATAGGAAAATTCAGGCATGACTTCTTCTGTAGCTAAATGAGTGGAAAATATATATTGAATTTGGGAAATGTATGGTTTAGAACACATAAGATAATTTTATTTAAATGGAAGCATTAAAGCATTTTGAAACTGGAATTAACTGATTATACCAGAAGGGGGCAAAAATCAAACTACAAGCCTCTGCTGAAGAAGATATTTTAATTTAGTCCCTTTGAGGCAGCTCGATGGTAGTGGATAAAGAAGATGGTCACCTTTGTTAAATCTTTCTGGAAGACTTTTGTTTTCAAATCCTGAGCTTTTTGAGGCATGTTTCTGTGTGCTACCTTGGTGACTACCTTTTTGGTGAGACTGTTTGTAATAGATCTTGTATCTGGCTTGGTTGTACTTTTCTTTAATCAGTCTTCTATATCCAGGCTATAGTGCCTTGCTTTTCACATTGTCTTTATTTAGAGATCCTTGATTAGGGTAGAAATGTACCTTACATAGAATTCATTGCTCTTTTATTACCTTTGCATATGTATTTCCACTTAATTTGCCTGTTTATAATGTTTTTTGCTCTCGAGCATCTAGACTTTTGTCATGCTCACTTTTTTTTTTAAGGAGGTTATTGCTACATGTATCAAATCCTTATTATGAAAGATGCAAAATTTCTTACTGTTTAAAACTCTACATTTAACTTTGTTACATGCTGTTTTGCACAATAGTTATCATTCTTTCTTTACTAGAACAGTACCAGCAGACTGTCAACACTTGATTGTTGTTTGTCTTCTCATTTAGGCTTCAGTTCTGGAAAACCTGAGGCTGGCAGTACGATCTCAACTTGGATTTACCTCAATCAGACTTCCTATTGCTGGCAGATCAAGTAACATTTGGAATCGAATTTTTAATTTTGCACGGTCACGTCATTCTGGATCGTTGGCATTGGTCTCGGCGGATGGAGATGATGTTGCCAGCCAAAGTACTAGTAGAGAAGCTGAAAGAAATAATACTCACAGAAGTTTGTTTTCAGTTGAATCTGATGATACAGACACAGAAAATGAAAGAAGAGACACAGCAGGAGCAGTTGGTGGTGTTGCTGCCACCTTGCCTCAAAAAGTCCCTCCTGCAACAGCAATAGAAGCAACAGTGGGAGCCTGTGGGAGTTCCTCTGCTCAGAGCGGCAGTAGCAGTAACACGGATGGTGGAAGAGAAGGGACAAGTGTAGAGCCCCCAAGCACAAGTCCCGCACGCCACCAGCTCTCGAGCGCTCTAAGCCGTATGACTCAAGGCTTACGCTGGGTACGCTTTACTTTAGGGAGATCAAGCTCAGTGAATCAGAACCAAAGTCCTTTGAGACAGCTTGATAATGGGGTAAGTGGAAGAGAAGAGGATGATGATGTTGAAATGTTAATTCCAGTTTCTGATGTAGCATCAGACTTTGACATGAATGACTGTTCAAGACCTCTACTTGATCTCAGCTCAGATCAAGGACCAGGGCTTAGACAGCCTTACAGTGCAACACATCACGGTGTAAGGTCATGCAGTCGAGATGGCCCCTGTGAGAGCTGTGGTATCGTACACACTGCCCAGATACCCGACACTTGCTTAGAGGCAACAGTGAAAAATGAAACTAGTGACGATGAGGCATTATTACTCTGCTAGGTACGGATTGTTTAGGAAAGACTGTATACAAGTTGGAGCAATATCTGTCATTGTTTTGTACTTCACAGTTAAAATTAGTTTTTAGTTTTAAAAAATCCAGGACAACATTATGTTAAAGCTATTTTAGCCTGTGTGGTTGATTAAACTTTTCTTATACTGGATGATATTATGGAACTATAGGAGTGAACATTTTAATGGCTCTGAATAAACAATGTGTGTATCCAGTATAATCAGATTACTCTTTAAACGGAAGTTTTCCCCATTAGTTTCAAATTTAGTTTATCCTGGTACTATAGTTCAAACCTGAAACATGGCTGCTCAAGGCTTATTGGCTGCCTGTTTAACCCCATATTAACAGGTGA
This sequence comes from Dasyornis broadbenti, assembly GCA_013397935.1. Lineage (NCBI taxonomy): Eukaryota > Metazoa > Chordata > Aves > Passeriformes > Dasyornithidae > Dasyornis > Dasyornis broadbenti. Next base: position 764,326 of record VZRN01002386.1, on the reverse strand, counting down.
ATTTGTACAGAATTATTCTCCTTTAGGAATTGACTCTGTTGTATTATTGCCAACATACTTGTAACTTAATATACTAAATACTGGTAAGGATTGTTAATGTAAAATATGTACTTTTCTTTGAGTTTATTCAACACTTTGTCTAAATATTCTTGAATTTCGTCATAATGTGAACTTACATAAAGGGAGGAGAAACTTTCTCCAGGAGCATTCTTTTTCTTTCAGAAGTACAAAATGCAATGATATATGAAATTTAGGCATAATAGATAAACTGATGGCAAAGCTTTTATAACACTGACTTTCCTAAACTGCAATCTAATATGGTACAGCCAAATAGTATGTAAAATCCCCAGTCATTAGTCTTTTTGATTTGAAGTAAAAAAGGGCCGAAGATACTACAATATGTGTTAGTTCTTTAAATATCCGATATGTACAAATACACTACAGAATAAGTTCCAACTGGTAATAGATCTTTCCCTAATACTGTAGGGTATAAAGCTTGTTTGGACTCAAGGGATTTGCACTAAAATCATATTAAGGTCTCTAATGAGCTTAGTGCACAAGCACTATCACTTTAAGTACTATTATTGTCTAATATTGCAATGGCTATATATTTCCATGGCTCTTTTCTTGGGGTGTTGCATTTTTGTTGCAATTGAATTTGCTTTACTAATTCCCTATTTATTCATTGTATTTAAAAACTGGTTTACTTGGTCACAGACTGGTTGTTTAAAAAAAACCAAAAGAAAACCCTTTTAGTGTATTTTTTATGATATTACATGTTGGAGCAAAACAGATCAGTGAGGAAAAAAAGCTCATGACTTCCAATTTTGTGATAAGCAGGTTAATATGTGGCTACTAGTGTGACAACAAGAAATTTCACCTTTTAAAAACAAAACTGTCAACTACTGTTTTATTTATTCTTTGCCAGTCTGTTTTTAGTAGGCTTAAAGATCCAGTATGAAATGTATTTGTGTGTGATTGTATGCTATTTATTAAATTTTAAATACTTTGTTGAATGTCATTTTAAAGCATGTTTAAAGTCTTGTGCATTTCTGTCGTGTTATGCTGTCGGGCAGAACTGACTAAAATTTTAATATGTATCAAAATTAAATTGATTTTTTGTTATGTTTTTGAGGTACTTTTAAAGATAAATCCAAGGTCTGTCTGGCTTTTTATTTTTTTTAAAATCCTCATCTCTGAAGTACAAATCACATGCAGATGAAACAAACAATTGAATGGATTCCAAAGTGTATATATCTTCTCCCTCTTCTCTTCATTCACAAACACTGGGATGAGAAAATTAAACTATTTTACCGTCTGGTTGATTTTTTCATGAGAGTTAGCAGGTAAATTCTGAGTTCAGGACGTCGATTTGTGCTTTTGAGGAGCCTTATGTGCAATACAGTTGTAAAAGATTTTATTAGAATGACCCATGCGGTTTCAGGTTTCAGAACAGATCACATCACACTGGTACCAGATCAGGTACAAGTTGGCCCATAATTACACATATTCAAGTAAAAGTCATCAATGGCCATTTTTATTCACATTGAATAATATCTAAATCTGTGGGTAATCTTTAGTCAGATTTCAGTAGCATTGCTTATAGAGCAGGCAGCTTTGCAATAGGAACATGGTAACACACCCTGAAGTATATGTGAACAGTATGTCCTGGTATAAAATACTGGGTTTTTAAACCTTCCTAATTAATTGTCATTAGAAAGTGATTGTGGAAATGCTTGTCCCTGAGGCAGATAAATTTTGAAGAAAGAGTCTTCACAGAATACCTTCAGTGTTTAACACACATAGTGATCTAAATTTGTTCCATTAGATGCCCCAAATAGCATGTACCTATGGACTCCATATTGCAGATGTAAAAAGAACACAATGTTTAGTTTGTTTTAAAGGAGAAACGCTATACATTTAACTGAGAAGTTGGATTTGATTGATAATTTGGAAAATTGTAAATAAAATTCATATTTGTATGAGGTGAATTTGTTGCAGTGATTTTTTTTTCTTAGTGATATTAAAAAAGAGTGATCTATTTTTCTTTTTGAGTAATGTGTGAGTGATTGGTTGCATTTGTTTAGTTTGGTTTTACTGAGGTTTCCAATAAGTCATTATTACCCTGTTTCTTTTTATTCTGGAGAGCTTGAATTAGTGTTTTGTTTAATTGATTCTTGATTTACCTGTGCTACAACACCAGGACAGTTTGAACAAAAGTCAGAATTATTTACTGTGGAATTACCTTGTTTTCTGTAATAAATCACTTTCATCTGAAAGCTTCGAAGAATGTAGGTTATTGTGAGGCAAGTTTTCTCCTCATGTAAAGCTGTTTAAACATGGAAAGAATTTGTCATCGTTCTTTTTCATGTACCACACTTGTTTTGTCATTTGATTTGCAATGAAACATTTTGGGGGCGGGGGGGCAACTGAGCTTCAGATGGTGAAAGGGCTTGTTTTGTTTCCAAAGTAAAGTTCATTTTCAGTACATATTCAGCAAGTGTTGCTGATAACCCTTCTTTCAAAACAGGTTGCTTGAGAGGATGCTGGAATTTGTTACAGTATAATGTGTTCCACTTCTATCCGTATGTCAAAGCATGAACTTGTGTCAAAGCTTGGATTCAGTCTGGGGTAATCAAGTTCAGATTGGGGCACAAGTACTGTTTCAGTGAAATTTCTGTATTAAATACTGTAGATCAAATCATGGCTTTTCCTACTAGGATGAGATTCTGCTTCCTTTCTGAAAAGTGTTTTATTTTCCTATATACATCTCTAGATGTTCAGCTGTGACAGTTGTCCTGAGGAAGCGCTGCACATTTCCCAAAAATCTTAGTTTAAGTCAAAAGCTTTAGTCTTCCTCTAGTTGTGATGAAGCTTTTTGTGAAGTGTGTGTTCTGTCAGGTTGGGGGGGAGAGGTTGACTGTATCTCTTTTTTACCTCCTTTGTGGTTTTCTGAAAACAAGCAGTTGGTAAGTGAACTCCTCCAGGACATCAGCTACGATTCAGTTGCCCAAAATGGGGTGTGTTCTGAAAGGATGAGGGAGAAGTCTGTCTTGTTCCTTTGCCAAGTCACCAAAAGTATGGAGAGGTAAGCAGACTGATAGTTAAAATTCCTTCCCTTCCGTCCTCCATTGAGATTTCACTGTTGCAGTTAGCTTTTTCCTCATCCAGGCAAAATAAAATCCATAATTATTGGACTTGATGTAGAGAAGTTTCATAGCACAACATTCATGCCAGTATGTCTAGTTGCGGCTTCTGTTCATGTACAGTACCCACTATGATCTATCTGGTGAGAAGTAACTTGGGGGAAGAGAGTGTAGTATTCACTAAACTGAAGTAATATCTGAGAATTTGGAAGGGCAAGACTTCCCACATCACTGATGGATGAAATAAGACGCTCTGAGCAGTCTCAGTTATTGATTCTTAATCACGTTTTGAGAAAGGGCATTTACAGTAAACAAAATTTAGCTAATCTCTGTGAATATCCTGGCTCATATTAGTGTTTGTGATATTTCTACATGCACACTGAAATCTAGCAGAAGAGTTTAGCTTTCAGCGTTAATTTCTCCTTGTGACCAAGTTGCATCAACTTATCAAAGAATCAATCAAAGAATCAACTTATCAAATTATTAAATCATCAAATCCTCAAGGAAAGGACTCAAATGCAAGTGAAGTTTTTCAGACAAATTTTTTTTCAGATTACAGTTACCCTATATGCTGCTTGTGCAGGAAAGAATGGCTAGAAAACACAGGAAACAAAATATTAGGATGAAATGATGAGTCATTGGATTTTGAATTGGAATGATGGAAAGGTTGTAATAAAACAGACTAGAAACTCTAAAGCAATATAATTTATTACATTGCACAAAGGACTTTTTTTTTGAGATGAGCAATTGCAGGAGACCTTCCCAAAAATAAGTCTTAATGGGTAGGACATGTCAAATCAGGAATGTATAAGAGAAAGAAAGGAGGAGTTACAATTCAGTGTGGACTTCCTAACAAATAGTAAGGGGGGTTTTATGCAGAATGTAAAAGCCAAAGAAATAACCTTGTTTTAAGGAGTAAGGACATGATCCCTGAAATAAGCATACATTGTGCGTATGGTCTAATAGAGGAGGCTCAGAGCAGAGATCTCAGATTTCATCACAGCATTGTTGACTTGTGGTGTTACACAGGCTTAGTAGAATTGCATTTGGACCTTTGCAATGAAATAATCATGCATCTGAAGGTATGCCAACAGAAAGGAAAAAATAGATTTTTCTGCTTCTCCAGGTGTATAAAATTGATGAAGAACAGCTAGTAAAATGTATTGGTTTAAACCTGTCCTCTTTCCAGTGTTTAGTTAACCACCTTGGACAGCCACAGTTGGAGGAAGAGGTTCTGGTGCACCAGAGGAAAAACAGGAGCAATATACAGGACAGTGAGGAATGTCATGAACTGACATATTTCTGCAGTGGCATGGCAAGAAACAGACGTTCAGTTTTGCTTTCTCTCACCTACTGTGCTGGCCAGCTGTTCTGACTTTGTGTTCCTTCAATAGAGAGATGTTGAGTGTGAGAGTTGCAGAAAATACAACTAATATTTGGCAGTGTTTTTCTAGATAATGCATTAGTAAAAAATAACAATTTCCAAATGTAGTTAAGCTCTGTGCTTTTGTGGTATTGTTACTTGGAGTTTGGAAAAATCCCACCTAAGAACTTCGTGCCTTTGACTGACATTTTCCACCAGGGAGTAACTGGAAGGTATGATGAGTCTTCTTTCCCCAGAACACTGTCTTACTTAGAACGTCAAAGCCTGAGTTTGCTGTCTCACATATATTTAGAAAGTGGAGATTCTGTTGGACCCTTATTGAGCCAATGAATAGTGAAAAAAGCAAAGATCACAGTATGAGGGTTTCTTAGATGCTGCTCTGCTGGGTTCCTGGTCATTTTTTTTTCTGTATAGGTTGTGCTGTTTGTGGTTCACCATTTGTGTTGATCAAGGAGGAAGAGCCACTTGGCCTTACAAAAATGAGAGAATAGTCACTACTTATTGTTGCTTTAAAGAGTAGAGTGGTCTTCAGCACATGCATAGCTTTGGCTGCCTTCCTTTGTGTCACATGTATGGGACTGCTCATGTATTCGGGGAAAGACTGGCACTAGGACCCTGGATGTAGCCCAGTACTTAGGAGAGCATATTTATAATAGTTCAGCTGATGTAGAACTAGAGGATTGAACTCCTTTCTGAATGGTTTTTAGCCTTGCTTTATTACAGAAAACCATGGGTCATGCTTGCTAGTTTTGGGAAGCTTTTACAAACTGAAGAAGGCTTTAGAGATTAGATTTTGAAACATCACTTGTTTGTGTCTGAAAATCCCTCTTATGAAAGTAGTCAGCACCAGATTGTTCTGAAAACTTGTGGGGTTTTGACAAGAGGCACCTGACTGGTCTCAATTGTGAAGATTTTACAGGTGCAATTATGTTTAGACTATCTGGTTTTATTGAGTGAATATTGAATTCTCACTGCAAAGAGGAGTGTGAAAATAAATCCCAGGTGAATAAGCATTATGGATTCATTATAGAAGTTGCAAAGAAATGCCTAGTGAGTATTCAAAGTCCTTCTGACTTTCTGAATATAGGAAAAGATAACCATTCTTTCCTCTCTGCAAATCCAGAGTGCACCTCAAACTATCACATCTTTGTACCAATTATCCAAAACATAGTGCTTTATCCATTGTTACTGAAAATTGTTGGTATCCTTTTTGCTAATTTTCTCACGTTGCCAATGTGGTTCATGATCCAGTCTTTCTTTCTTGGAGGAAAGTTGTCAAAAATAAATAATATTGTTAATACCACATCTTCATTAGCTGAGCTTTCTTCCCACTCATTATCATTCTCATGCTCATTATCATTCTCTAGTTGCTGTCTTTATTGTTCAAAAGCCTATTTGTCTGCTTCACCTGCATTTTGAGATACATTTCAGCTTCACCAGCTTTAATTCTAAGGCTAATGCCAGTAAGAGTCCTTGGGTTAAGAAAAAGCTTAAGACTGGGTGATAATAGAAGAGATTTACAGAAACAGGATATGGTAGGAAGAATGTGAAAATGGAAGCAAAGCAAGGATAAGAGTACGGTGGGATAGTTAAAGAAGTAAAAAATTAATAGCATTTTATGTGGGGAGGTAGCAGTTAAAGGTTCCAGGATGAAGTGGATGAGTATGTGTGTCTCACGGACTTTAAACTGTTTGTGTCTGCATTATAACTTTTAGATGTTCTCAAGGCCTACTGGATGTTCCAAATCTCAGTCATGTGTTGCTTCCAAACTTAAATTAGCTGAATTATTTTCATTTGGTAAATCATAGATGTGGATTGTGTTTTCTTCAGGGTTTTTCAAATGGAATCAGTTAATCATTAGGCGACTGAGAAAACTCTTATGATTGTACTTCTGTGATAGCTACACTAAACAAGACAGTCTGTGTTTAGATTTCTAGGATTATTTGCTTTGCTAGAGACAACAAAAGCATTAGCATATGATTTAACTTCAGATTTGTGAATTTTGAGAGACTTTCTGCAATGGCTCTCAAATTGTTGAGCTACTATGTAAACATTTTAGGATGAGTAAAAGTTTTCTAACAATAAGCTTCTCTGCACAGTTGTGGTTTAAGCCCAGCTGGCATTTGATCACTGCACAGCCACTCAGTTGAATTGGAAGTGAGATAGTGTGAAAATTCATGGGTTTGAGATAATGACCGTTTAATAGGTAAAGCAAAAGCTGCACTTGCAAGTGAAGCAAAACAAAGGAATTCATTCCCCACTTCCCAGGGGCCGGCAGATGTTCTGCCATCTCCAGGAAAGCAGTGCTCCACCATCCACTAACAGTGACTTGGGAAGACAAATGCTATAGCCACCGAATGTCCCTCCCCTGCTTTCTTCTTTCCCCACCTTTATATGCTGAGCATGATGCCATATGGCCTGGGGTGTCCCTGTGGTCAGTTGGGGTCAGCTGTCCTGGCTGTGTCCCCTTCTAACTACTTGTGCACCCTCAGCCTCCTTACTGGCAGGGCAGTATGAGAAGCAGAAAAGCCCTTGACGTAGTGCAAGTGCTGTTCTGCAATAATGAGAACTTCCCTCTGTTACCAACACTGTTTTCAGCACAGATGCAAATAACAGAGCAATACCAGGTACTATGACAGAGTTTAACTCTCTTCCAGCCCAAGCCACTATAACAGTGCAGAGTCATAAATTGATTACAAAGCAAAGATTTGTTTTAAACTGTGCAAAGAGAAGGAAAAACAGTGAATGTTTTGTGGGTGAGTCAAGACTACAGAGTCAATTAGGAGCCAAAAGTCTTAGTGGAGCAGCAATAGATACTCAGTGATTACTAAGCACAGAGGGCCAATTGTCTGCTCACAGGATTATTTCTGTTCCACCAGTGGTATTTCAGGCTATTTTTTCCAGGGACTGCTAAACTGTGAAATATTACGTATTTAGCAAATATATATTAATGCAACTTATATGAGATTATCTTGTTTGTCCAAATGGATTAAATAAAAGAGCTGGTTAGACAGAATCTTGTTATGTACCAATACATTATTTAATATGTTCAAAACCACCTGTGGGATAAATTCGGTTTCCCTAGGCACAGCATTGTAAGACATTATGTAGCTGGTTTGTGGGCAGCTCTGCAATTCTTAGCTGGTAATGAAGTTAGTTACAGGTAGGAAGATTTAGGCACTTAAGAGTAGGATCCACAAAGTCTAAATTAGCCAGGAGGAAATCAGAGGAGGGTAAAGAGAGCTCAAGCCTGTTCTTGTTCAGAAACAGACATAAATAGGATTTTGAGGTGTGCTACTCTCCATGCATTTAGGTATTAAAGTCAGCTCCTGTGCAACACACACAAAACGGGAACTGGATATCCTGGTGCGCACTATAATCTGCTGTGATGTGGCTGATCTGTCTTCAGATCTCCCTCTGCCCAATTTGGTGGAAGGATTTGAGCAGGAACAGTTTACCACTGCCCCTAGCCCAAGAGCATACTCAGAGGTGACTCTGTCATATAGAAACTCCTTTCATAGAAAATACTAAGTAATCATTGGGCAGGGAGAAATGACGAGAAAGGGACTATTTTAGGCTGGCAGTTTAGGCACTGAAGTGGTGCTGAAACTTCAGGATGAAGTCTCTTTGCCAATAAATACTGAAAAATCTGTTAATGCTATTCTACATCAAATCGTTAAATATCCATTGGGGTGGGCATATGATCTTGACTGCTACACCCCACATGACTGCACATGATCAAATGAACCTCTGACTTTGCTATCTGCTCTCCTCACTTCACAAAGGTCACTTCATTTATACAAAGTGAAACTGCTTTTCCAAATGAGTTTTTACCTATTCTGTTGCTGTGTCATGTTATGAATCCCAGTGGGTGTCTGTCCCATTGCACAAAGGTCAGGTGTAAGACAAGATTCTTTGGGATGAGCACATAGAATAGCAAATGTATGGTACTGCTTTCCTACCTATCACCAGGGAAGGAACATGCTGGTAGGAAGGTGAGTTTTTCCCAAATCTTGTGTCATTTGCCTAAATGGCTTTTTGGCACACTCTGTGTGTACCCTCTTACAGCCCTCAGAGACAATGTTCTTTCTTGCTGAAGCCATCACCACTGAACTGGAAGAGGTGAGGGGATGAAGATGCAGGTGCTCAGCAGATTTAGGGACACGCTTGAGCAGTGTCACTGCTGAGTATGCAAATCCAGGATTATGGAAGGAGAGAAGTGGGAAAATTCCATAGAAACTAGTGCCTCTGAGGTGGTACAGAGCAGGTCTGTCCTCTTCTGCTCCAAGCTTTTAGCTCGTATTTCAGTTGTCTTCATTTTACTTTCCCACCTCTTTTTTCAGTTCTGTATTCTGAAACACACAAGCCACATCTTGCCAAGGTCACACCAGCCTTGTGTGAAATCTACCACAGAAGATCCTGACTTCCCCATTTTTCCTGGCCCCCAGGAAGGGCCCCCCGGGTTCAGGGAGATTTGAGGGGCCAGCACAGCCTGGAGCTGCGGCTGGGGCCAGCAGTGGTTGTGTGGGCAGCAGTGTGGGGAGCACAGGCATATCAGGGCCGTGGGGCAGATGGAGCAGGGTATCAGCTGCTGAAATGTGATTTTCATGTGGATGTTGGCACACACCCCGGCTTTCCCCTCAGGCCAGAGTGTTGTCCAAGTAGTGTCATTGTAGGAGTAGGGGGCAGCTGTGTTTGTATCCTGAGGGCGGTGTGTCCCAAATCTTTTGAGAAACCACTTGGGAGCAGTGTGGACCCCACCATCTCTGCTGAGAAGGGTGCAACACTCGGACCACCAGAGCCCTGCACTCAGCCTTTCCCTCTGCATGGCTGGGGACCCACAGGCCCCTCAGACACGGCTACAGGAAGCTCAGGTCACTCTCGGGCTCTCTGGCTTCTTCTCTGGAGAGCTCAGGTCACTCTTGGTTTCCTCAAATGTGGCTGCAAAGACTTTGGTTTGCTTTTGGGCAACACAAGGTGGTAAATACCCAGTTTCAAAGCAGCTCAGCAAGTTACAAACCCCCAGGTGCACAGGGCAGGCTGGGGTGAGTGCCATGAAAACACTCAGACCCCCTGAAAGCCTGGCTCGCTTTGTCCAGGCAGCGTGCAGAGCAGAAAGGGCCCAATGCCAGCATTCTGCTCCCATCCGTGTCACTGGGCCACACAGGAGGTGGGAGGTAGAGCTGCCAGGGGCAGAGGGGGCAGTTCCTCCAGTGTCTGTTTAAAGAGCATGGTGTGGTGTTTGATTAGGGGCATTTGGAGATAACAGCTGCGCTGGGAGGAGGGGACAGTGTAGTACTCTCAGGCAAGAGCAACTATTTGAGCTGAGACTTCACTCTCATCTGCTGGCATGCCACTCCGAAACCAGTCTCAGCAGAGACTTCTGATCAAAGGGGGGAAAGTTGTGAATGATGACCTCTCTGTGGTGGCTGATGTGTATGTGGAAGATGGAGTGGTGCACCAGGTAGGACCAAACCTAAACCCGGAGCCCTCGACTGGACTTGTTGTTCTGGATGCGACCGACAAGCTGGTGATCCCTGGGGGCATCGATACTCACACACACATGGAGTTCCCTTTTATGGGCAGCAGGTCAAAAGATGACTTCTATACTGGAACCAAGGTGGGTGCACATATGCATGTCTGTGTGTGCATCTGGGCTTTCTCAGAGAGGGATATCTGCTGGTCATTCAGTATTTCTTCTAAAAGAGAGAGAAGCGTGTGAATCAAGCACAGGCAATTGTTCCTGTCCCTTTGACTGGGACACTGTCATAAAGCAATTGGGGTACTCAGAGGTCCACCCTCAACCAGTATGTTGTTTCGATTCCTTCAGAAACTTGTGACTGTGGGGGTCAAGTGGGGCAGGCATTACCCTGGCTGTCAGCATGCAGACTACAACCTGCACTGGTACGTGCATCGAGCTTCATACTTTTCTGAGCAAAGGTTAACTAAAGCAACAGTTTCGTTTTCCAGTGCCTTTTGAGCACTTCTGTGGTAATCTGATCTTTCTCGTCTGTTGGCATGAGGGAATGCAGGCTTTTCTTCTGTCATTCACTTTGGTGTTTACTGTGCCTCTCAATGAATGTCCACTTCAAATATACTTTTTAAAATATCTAATTTCTCCCAGTCTTACACTTGTAGTGGGGGCTTTTTCAGCATTTTAGCTCATCTCATTATATTCCCTGTGTATGAATAGTGTATCAATTACTCATATTAACAGTGTTATGCATCATTTCCAAACAGTTTCCATACCCCAGATTTTCAAGGTACTTTTCTAAGAAGTTTGTTGTGCAGACTGAAATCCTTTGTTCACAGAAGTGGTAAGATTGCCCTACTTGGCTTGTCAGCTAGCCAGCACCTTCACAGAGACTGTTATACCCAGTTCCTCTCACGGCAGAACCAGGGTTTACTAAAAAGCAGAAAATAAATTTTTAAGGTTTTTTGAGTAACTCCGAGGTACTTATAGGACAGGGAAGCTGCAAAACAGAGGCTACATACACAAAACAGGATGTCCAGATAGTCCCTTTGGTGCCTACAAGAAGATTCCAGATCCAGCTTAGTGATCAGATGTCAGAAAGTTAGATATTGTGCATGTTTTTAACACAGGTCAAAGTGTGGAAAGTGTTCAGACCTCTTCACTGAAGGTCATCATCTGACAAATATTTTGGCAAGAAATTCAGAGGCATAGAGTTGTATTCCAGCTATTGCTAAACATGCTACAATGATTAGCTAAGATTTACCCATTCAGTTGAATAAGTAAAGGCACCTCCCTACAAATAGAGGGGGGGAAAAATGTAGGGGGTAAAAAGAAACTTTCAGTGGAGTTGTGGAACCCATCATGTTTTTTTTTTTCTTGAAGTCTGTAAATTTTCTTTATTTCTAAATCCTGTTTAACAAATAAGTCAGTCAGTCTTGTTGAAAAATATTTGACAGTTCAAACAACTTTTCCTGGAGAAAATGTTTTGCTCAATTCATCAGAGACTTACAAATATTGATGTCACTCTGCAAACTTCTCTTTTTTCAAAATATACTGACATATTTATAATTTTGCTTCTGAGTTCTAAGTGAACCGAAGAAAGGAAGAGACTGACTGTTCTAGAAAAAGAGTGATATAGCAGGAATTTAAACTGTGTATATTTTGATCTGAATTGGTTGTACCTGTTTTGCAAACGGATGTTGTTCAGAGCAATAGACAGGATTTCCTTTGCTAATTTGAAAGACAGCAACAAAGGAATTTCTGTATGGGATCAGTTTCTTTTAGTCAAGGATCTGGCATCTGAGTAATAATTCAATTGTCCAAAAAGGAGAGTGAAAATTATTGGTTAAAAAGCAATTTTTGATCATCATACATCTATAAAGTAAGGTTTTAGTTTATGTATTTACTTGACAATATTTATGTGGAGGATGTAAATTCCTCATTCTATTTAAAACCTTCTATACAGTTTTACTAAATGATACCCTGTTACTAGTAAAAATACACTTTTAAACACTTTTTAAATCTTCTGGTGTTAGACAAGAGTTTGGGGATTTTTATATTGTGTTTTCAAACTCAATGTGGTTTTGTTGTTGTTATTGTGTATTTAGCCCTCAACACTTGCCTATCACACAGGCTGTTTATTTCTACTGCATAGACTCTGAGGAAGCATTTCTCAAGTTGACAATGTTCTTCTAGTGCTCTTCTTTCTCAGTGATTCCCCACACTTAAGGAAACTCACTGATTCATGAACACTACAGACACATCTCCAAATCTTTGATAAGTTTTTGTACGTGTGCAAAAGCTTCTCCTTCAGCCTGAGAATTTAACCTGGATTCCCCTGAATATGTTTTTGAGAACATTTTTCTCAAAGCAGATGAAATTAATCTCCACAATCATTTTGCAAGTGTGGACTTTACTCAGGGGAACTCCTCAGTGGCTTTTGGCTTTTCAGTGTATCCAGATCAATTGTTGTAAGGGAGTTGGAGAGGGTGGGAGGAAATTTGCATTCTTTCTGACTGCTAAATATTAACTTTCTTCTTTTCAGGCTGCTATAGCAGGAGGAACCACTATGATCATTGACTTTGCCATTCCTCAGAAAGGTTGTTCCCTTATTGAAGCCTTTGATACATGGAAAAGCTGGGCAGACCCTAAAGTCTGCTGTGATTATTCATTGCACGTGGCAGTTACATGGTGGAGCAACAAGGTAGACACATGAGCTGATTTTCAGTTCCATAAATTGGTACCACACCTCTTTGAATTGGTCTTCACATGCTAAATATAGCTTGCTGGTTAGTGTTTTTATGATTAAAACCAACATTTAAAATAGCCTACACTCTTCTAAGAGTACATGTATTTGAAAAATAAAGCAAGTCTGCAGATAGCCTATATCTATGGATAATACTGCACAAAATTAAAGGTAATGGTTATGCAAGACCAAGACCAGGCAGGCCAGAGGGGGAAAGGGGTGTTTACAAGAATTTTGTCTTTTGTTACTTGAAGACTTGATATTTCATGCTCCTGATGAGTTTTGGTGGTCTTGGGTTTTTTAGGTTTTTTGTTTGTTTGTTTTTTGGTTTTTAGTTTTTTTGGTTTTGTTTTTGTTTTTTTTTTTAAGAAGTGTATACATGAAAAATATGGTACTTGACTTCATTTGTAAAGGAAGACTTCTTTTCCTGAGTAACTGCAGTAATACCCCCTTTAAGTAAAGCAGGACTGGTGCCAATAGTAAATTGAATGTGAAATAATCTAAAAACCCTTTTTTGAATTTACATATGGGAGAATCATTGTTGTTGAGTGAATGTTTGCTGATAGCCTGAAAGCTTTGTTGAATAAATTAATTTTTCAGGTGCTTGATATCTATCTGAATGTGACTCGTGTTTTACAAGATGACTTTGGATTCTTGGAGAACTATGCATCAGTACACAGATACATAAAGTAAATTCCTATTTTATATATGAGTACTTCTATTTTTTAAAATCTAAAATATATGCACCATAGCCTTCAGTCTGCAAACTGCACATCTTTGGTATTCTGTGTACTGGGTACTAAAATAGGCTGACAACAACTTCTAACTTAAGGCAAAGTAATGAAATAAATTCTCCAATGAAGTTTGAGTAACGTGCATTTGAAACAGCCTTAGTAGACAACAGTGGAATTGTAGTGACAAACGCAATAAAACTAGGGAGGTGTAAATCAATGACATGTTCTAGTTTATAGTAAGAATTTAATTGTTTTTAAAGGCCAAGATTGAAAGAAGTAGGAAGGCTGGGCATTTTGTAGGTGTAAAAGGTCTACAAGGGGTGAAGACTGATATTTCATGCCCATCTGATTAGCTCTCATCTCCTCAGGACTTAAAGTACTGATTAAAAGCATGCATTTCTTACAATGCCTTCTGTTAGCCATAGTAAATAGTGAAGAAGAGGATAAATGACATGCCTCTGTATTTGTGCCAGAGCAGGGCCTTTTGTCAGGTATTTATTTGATAACTCCCATTCAAGATATGCTCCCATACCTCCTCTGGATAAGATAAAAAAATTTTCCTTGAGTTTTATATCAATTCTACCTTTTTGGGGCAGATCCAACCAGATTATTAGAGAGAAGATGAAAAACCAATATGCTACTTTTTGAAAGGAATTAATCCCATGAAAATTGAAATAGCATTACAGATACATGTCAATTACTGTCACCATCACTTTACTTGGAAGGGAGAGCCAAAGTTATGTAATATATGGCTCTAGCTAACCAGTTGTGCAAGAAACCTTCAGACTAAAATATGTGTCTGTCTTTCTTTGGGATGTAATGTTTTGCTGGGCTTCATAGGCTCTGGCAAAAGCAGAGAATCCTATCAAGCAGTGCATACAAAAAAAAAACCCAAAAACATAACAAAACAAAACAAACAAACAAAGAAACACACACACAAAACCCAAACAAAACCAAAATAAACCCCACAAAAACAAACAAACAAAACTAAACTAAAAAACAGGCTTCCACTTAGCATATTGGAGCTGTTTTGTTTGACAACAAAATGTTTCAAAAGGCTCTGTGTGTTGTTTAGAGTCTGGACAAAGCTCTAAAAGATGAAATATTTTCTGTCACTGTGTTGTTTGCTGGAAGCTGCAGTCTATTGCAATCCAATGTTGAAAATCAGTTTTGCGCAAATGTCCATGTTGTGTGAGTTGGATATGTTGACTGCAATATTAGAATGGGTGTTTTCAATATCAGGAGGTTTATTTGAAATAGAATTCCACTTCATTACCTTTTGTAAAAAGCATTCCTTTCCTGCAATTAGCTTGTGCTTCCAATATTTGCACTGCAGTGCTACTCTTTTATATACTTTGAGAAACAATGTGATACAAAAAGAATTGTCGAAGTCAGTCTTTAGATATGTGACTTGGGCTATTTGTACCGAACATATGTTTGATGGGTGAGTAAAGGCTCACCTTTCACGCTTATAATTTCTTTACGCAAAATTATTAACATGTAAAATGCAATTGCTGTGTTTTTCAGGTGAAGAAAGAAATGGAAAGTCTTGTTCTAAACAAAGGTGTCAACTCCTTCAAGATGTTTATGGCCTATAAAGATATATACATGGTCAATGATGAGGAGCTATATGAAGCCTTTTCCTGCTGTAAGGCGCTTGGGGCAGTTGCTCAAGTCCATGCAGAGAATGGGGAGCTAATTGCACAGGTGCAGATTTGACATTCTGTCCATTTAAGTCAGGAATATATATGGTCCTAACCCTAGGTCTCTCCAAACATAGTCAGCTCATGTAACAGCAGCAAATCCAGAAGCACGGAGAAAGCTTCGCTGAGTGGGGACAAAAGTCTCAGTGTCCCTTGTTGTATAATTGGCCTCCCTTCACACTTGCTCCTGCCACCTCAGTGCTGTGTGGAGGCCCTGGGGGTATAACTACACTGCTTATACTCGACACCAGTTATGACTCAAGTGGCCCTAATGGAATAGTTTCTTCAACTATTCCAGTCAACGGTTCTGTGACTCTGCCTCAGGTCCCATAACAGAAATGAATTAATTGTTAAATAACCTCAAATCAGCAAATCTTAAGTTCCCAAAACAGAGAAGGGACAAAACCTTTTGCCTCTTAAAACCTTGGAGTTTTCAGAGGCTCTGGATATGCATCTTTGTGCTTAGTAAGGATTTTTCCTTTTTTTTCTTTCCAATGAGGGTTAGTAGTGTCATTGCAGTTACCGGCCGTGATATTTATGAGGACGTACTGAGAGAGAGGCTTGCAGTGATTTAATCCTGCAAGTCAGTGGAGTGTGTTCTCTGAACTTACTTAGGTATTCTGAGACCTGAGTTTATTGAGAGATATATTTGATTTCAGATAAAACTACAGTAGTTTATTTTGGAAAAAAAAATTCACAACAGCCTAGTTATTTTTTTTTTTTCTTGAACTGGCTGCAATGGCTGGTCCAGAATCCATTTGACTGGCAGTATGCTCATGGCTGCACTTTAACTTATATGCTTTTGTGTGGTCTTCAGGGTGCAAAGAAGATGCTGGCAATGGGAATAACTGGCCCTGAGGGTCATGAGCTGTGTCGTCCTGAAGAAGTGGAAGCTGAAGCGACACAAAGAGCGATTACCATAGCAAATGCTGTAAACTGCCCCCTTTATGTAGTCCATGTAATGAGTAAATCTTCAGCAAAGGTGATAAGTAATGCCCGAAGAGAAGGTAAAAGTCCTAATTCTTTTATGCTTGGACGATAGCACTAGGGGAAGGGTCATGGAAAACCAAACACAGCATTAGAGTCCTACTTGTCATGGGTATCACAAGCCTCACAACACGGGTGCATTTCTTGGAGTGAGATGTCTAAGCTGTGTTGGTGTGTGTTGTTTGGCCCAAGGGGAGCAGTGTGGGAGAGCAGCAACCAGAATTGAGACTTTCCCTTCTCCCCAAGGCAAACTCTTTTTCTCTTTGTATTGTACCTCCAAGACCAAAGTGATAGCCAGGACAGCATTATCACATTAAAAATGATGTGATCAGTTCAAGACAATAAATGTTCTACTATTCCCCTCCCTCAAGTTAGTCTGCAAGGCTTTACCAGATATCTTGATGAGAAATTCTACACCAGAGGCTACACCATTTTTTTACAGAAAGCACCGTGCTGTGACCATGACTCCTATTTACCGGGCACTTAGAAGTCATGGTGAAGACGACAGTGTCTGAAAACCTTGATTCCCACCAGTGCAGGGTTGCTCAGGTTTGCACTGCAGTATTCATAAATAATTCTGGTCAGCCAAGGGGGCCTGACCTTCCTGACCATCTGTTGGGCAGAGTAGAAGCAGCCTGAAGGCTGTAGGTGTTCAGGATATTTATCTCCTCATCTAGAAGTTCATCCAGAGCAGCATGTGGAACAACAGCACTGTGAGGAGACATTATCAAGGTGAAAGGAGCAGCACTGAAGCCCATGATTTGGAGAACCTAAAACTATCTGTCCTCATTATCTTTTCACATATTTTTTACTTTGTTTTTACATCTTTTACATTTAAAACTTGTTTTCACCTGACTTGATATGAATTTCATACAGAGCTCAGTTTCGCTATTTCTTGTCTTTAGATAATGCCTACACAGGGGGCATAGATTATTAATATTAAAATGTAGAATATGAGATCTTGATAAATCAAAGCAATGTGATGACATTGTGCTAATATAGATTAGTATGTTTAGGCACAATGTGTATGACCATGACTTCTAGTGAGATTTAGCAGTAATTCAAGTTTATAAAAGAATTTACCAGAATATATTTTAATAGCACATCTTTTTGTACTGTGCTATATTGGACTTCTCCACTAGATGCCAGTGCTGCCAGGAATGTGGATTATAGCCTTCAGTGCACGGTTATTGGTACATTCACAGGCGTAGTGTGAACATTAACTACGAGAAGCTATAACAACAGTTGAAATACTCAGATTAAAGATGAAACACTGGCTGAGAACATAAAAGAGCTAAGACAAAGTTTTATAATACACTGTTCAAGTAAAGAATTTTATGCTGACAGTAAATACTGTAAAACATTGGTTAAGTGTGTGCTGTAAGAATAGTCTGCAGTGCCAGTTTGATTACTGAGAATAGATGTATGTTTTTCCAATCTGTACAAAGGAAAAAATGGGAAAATTTATGTACATTGTGGTGCAAATTGTATTTTATATCTTCTTGGGCTGATGCAGTCAGATTCATCAATGCCTGCCTTTGTGCACAGCAATAAATAACATATCTTCATAATTCATATCTATCTGCATAGAAGTGTACTGTTTAGAAAATAGAAATCTAAGATTGATTAAGAAATTTCAAAAGATAACTAGAGTACCACAAAGGTAGTTACAAGAATTGTAGTTTTTAATGAGACTGATCTATATAATTTTTGGTAATTGGAAATTCATTACTGCTGGTTTCAGTAGAAGTTATTTTCCATTTTTCAGTAAAGTGTGGTAATAGAAAGCAAGGATTTCCAGACCAAAGAAAACAAAACAAAATAAAACAAACAAACAAAAACCCCAAACAAACAAAAATAAAATTAAAAAATAAATTCTCCAAGTATTGTATGAATTACATAAATAAAACTCAAATATTCCAGTGAAGGACATTCAACTTGGACAGGTTAAACACCACTGTAATGTGAGAGTTGTGTAAACTCTTAACTCTGGAATTCTATCAAGCATTTCAAATATTCGCTCTAATACAGTTTATTAATCTTTTCAAGATTATTTCTCCGTGTTTTGGCTGGCTTCCTGCTACTCACAATTGTGAAATTTTTCATGTTCCTTTCCAAGCACTTAGCATGAAATGCAAAGTGTGTGTGCATATTCATCCCTCCCCATCTCAGAGGAAGATTATATCCCTTCCAATTCCATCACTGACCTCAGGAGGGAAAAAAAAAACCTGATCTTCAGTGAGTGACATCTATTTTCTGGTTGACAGTGTGATACCAGAATTGAAGCATTGCTTCTCAAATGTTATGGGATAGTGATTTTCCTAGTCAAAAATGTAAGTCACAGCCCAATTCTTCCTTGTCCCTCATTTTAGCTTTACATGGTGAGAACTAATATTAGAGACTGAAGGCCTGATAGAGCTTACTTGAGACAGTTGGCATAATTCTGTTGTCTTCAGTGAGCTATGGCTCAGACCTGACAGGCTAAGATCAGTCATACACACTGTAAAGAAAAAGCAGTTCTCATTCTAGATTAAGCAAACTTTAAGAGAATCATATGAGTGAAAGTCTTTCCTTCTCTCTTCCATGCCAGAATTCACCATCTATGTCTGCTCTGATTTCCAGCAACACCAGTCAAGGAAGGAAACCTCCAGATTATAGAAGCATGTTTTTCATGTACATCAGTAATAGCTGCTGAATATTCAACAGGGAACTCAAAATTCCACATTGTGACTATGTCAGAGAGGGACAGGCTAACTCCTGCCCCCATCCTGTTCTTTTTGGGGAGCCCTCCCAGCCTGTTTGCTAAAAACAACGGTTCATCAGTTCTCCACTGAGAGGGTCAAAGACAGCACCTCTCCATGAGAACTGTCTTTGCTTGTCTCAGTGGGCTGTTTCTTCGTCCCTGTGCAAAACATGACCTTGAATCTTGATGGAATAGGTAGAGGAACTGTATTCTTTTACAGAAGGGCAATCTGATATATTTGTGTGCATGACAGTCTCATTCCCTTAAGCGAGAAGACAAAAGGGATTCTCTTCCTGTTATTGTGTAAAATCTTCCCTCCAATGAGAATGCGAGGCTGTAGAGTTCTGGGGTCAGGCAGTGCAGATCCTCCTCCTTATTAGGATTACTTGATGTGAACTTCCTGGGGAAAATTAATGTGGCCCTGTCACTCATTTCTGCCACCAGAACTGCCTGTGGAGAGAGTAAGGCTAGTAAAATATGATTTAGGGATAGACGATTTACACTGTCTCCCCCTAAAAAATCCTTTCAATCTAAGTGTGCCAAAGGCTGGAGAGCATAGAATCATAGAATGGTTTGGGTTGGAAGGGACCTTAAAGATTATCCAGTGTGATGATTAAAGATCGTGTCCATTTCCTCATTTAATGTGCTGCTATAGCCAGGAAAATGGGATTTTCTAGTGGAGACCTGGAGAGCAAAATCTTACTGAAAAAGTCAATTTTTTAAAAAATTTGTCCTTTTTTAGAAAGTGCATACAAAAATATGTACTTGGCCAAATTCTAAGAAGCTTACTTAGACTTACAATGTTGGTTCCTACCATCAGTCATGGGTTATGTCTCCTCTGAGTGAGAGGAAAGGCATGTCCATTGCTGAGGGTATGCAAACTCTCAAGCTGATTCTGAGCACAGGAGTGCAACTAAAAATGTCAGCTTTTTAGGTGTCTCATACAGGACAGCTCAGGTCCAGACTGCATGTAGTGTAATGGATGCAATGCTACCCCTGATTCAATAAACCCTGCCTTGCAGTTCTGCTCCTTTCAGAACATACCTTGTGAGTATCTTTTCCCATATGACCTTAGGTGCTTCTAAAGCAGCTTTTAAAGTCTGTAAATGTTAGTTGGTGTTTTTCAGTATTGTAACTCTTTGAGTTCTGGCAGGTGGTAAAAAAATTGCAATTGAATGGTCTTCTTTTTAGTAATCTATTAAAAATAGCTCTTGCTAGCCAGTTTGGGCATCTTATAAAAAGTCACCAAATACACAGCTATTTCCCAGCTTCCCAGAGGTGTCAGGAAGACCAAACAGCAGCACACTAACTGGTTCCATTTTTTTTAATTGAATGCTGAAAAACATAACAATTTGAAAGACCTGATTTATTACTGCATTACTTCACTTTTATGCCTATAGGCAGAAGCCAATCAAGCTAGAAGAACCTTCAAGCAGAACTTCCTTGTTGCCACTTGAGCTAAAAGAGCCTTAGTGCAGAATTTACTTTCTATTCGGATTAAAGGAGAATCTTGACATGATTGTATCCCTCAGTCTGGCTAGTCATGGCCCAAATGAAATACAAGAAACTGTACATTCAGCAGAACTGTCCAGAGGTACTGTTGAAAATGCAGTGTTCAGACTCAAAATCACTTGAGGGAATATCTTTTACTCCTCTCCACTCATGGGAAAAAAGAGATCTGGTCAATTCAAATTCTGACTGCAAAAGTACTGTCATCAGCTATGGTACAGGAATTAGAATCAGTTCAGCTGCCCAGAAAAGGCCAAGATGTCCTGCAGGAGTCAGGGAAGACCCTGAACTAAGGTGAATTAGGTTTCATCCAGCTCTTCTGCTTTCATCCATCTCTCTTCTTAGGTTTCATCATTAAGCTCTGAATTAAGAAAACACTAATCTGCTCAAATCTCCTCATCAGTGAGAGGTGATATCACTTCCATGCATGGCCTCATAGTCAGTGCTTTTAAGTTCTGAAAACAAGATGCAGAAAACAGTAAATAACTGCCAAAGTCATGTTTCCAAGTCTGAAAAATGATGGTTTCCCTCTGAGCTCAAGTATTAATCTACAATACATGTAGTAAGTGGGACTGAGAGCTTAGAATGCTCCAAGCCAAAGCATCAATATGAAACAAGAACGTTCAGCATATCAGAGCATGCTGAGCTGGTTGTAGGAAATCAGTGATGCTAACAGGGAGTATTTAGGCTGTGGATGAAGTTGTACTAGGTAGTACTTGGAATAAGTGTACAATATAGTAACCCCAGAGCAGACCTTGACACCAGAAATAAAATAGTATGAGGCCTTTTTGCAAGTCTAGCACCAAAAGATTTCAGGAATGGCACTAGTGCAATGGGAAGTGTATTTTGAAAATAAGCTCCTGAGTAGCTACCTATGCCTGTGAAGGAGTTACAATCCAGCAATTCAGAGAAGTAGCACTCTAATGTACAGAGGGAAATCTGCAAAGGTTTGCTTTGTTGTTTTCCAATAGTACCATGAATGTATGACTGACGCACAGAAAGACAAGAGAAAGGTCACGGTCTTGTATCACCAAGCAATTGCCAGCTGTGGCCTTGCTGGGGCAGTGCAGTGGTTGCTCTAATAAAAGCTGTACCTGGAGTGAAATCTGGCATCCGTAGCAAAATACCCACTGTCTGTGGGGATCAGGGGAGGGAGAAGACTCTTGCTGGGACCCAGCAGAGGCTACTTTTAGCCAGCACCAAGCTGCCTCTGAGTGGGTGTGGAAGGTCCCAGATCATTCTGGTTCTTTAGTGCAGCTGGAGGCATTACCACCTGCCAGCTACAGAACTGCAAAGTGTCTGGACCACTCGCTCAGGGAATGAAACACCTTGATCTGATGAGTTTCAAACACATTTCCCAGGAGGAAAAAGTAGTTAAAATACGTTAGCTCTGTCCAAGGACTAACAGCTAGTCTGGATTGGTGTCTTGTTCTGAGGAAACTAGGATACTGTGTAGCAAAGGATAAAAGATTAAAATTTGAGAAATAACTTTTAAAATTAAATTATTTATAGTTTTTTATTTGAAAAATGTTTCTATACTTCTTAGTTTATGTGTCCTGCCATATTGTTCTTCTTGGCACAATTATAGCCTGACAATTAAAAGTACCACCTTGCAAAATCTGTATGCTGTATATATTAACTTACACTGTTATGTAGTCAGTAATTTCAGAGCACTAAACAGGTGCTACCAAGTATATGAATCTTAAACATAACTAATGCAACTGAGGACTGTGTTCCTTTTGAAATCTCAATCACATTCCCAGTAAACAATGTGTAAAACCTATTATAGTATATCTGTCAACGATTTAATTAAAAAACTCACCCAAGCAATGTTCTTAAGGGGAAATATATTGGGAAATCACTAGCAGAATATTCAGAACAAAGATGCTGTGTTATAGCTTAGTTTATTATGTCCTTCCATATGTTGGTGTTTAATTTGAAACACTCATTCAAATTTACATTCATTGCCACCAAAAAGATCCTCAACAGAGAAAATACAAGACACTCATTTTTATGATGATGCCTTTGTTTTACGTTTTTCAGGAAAGGTGGTTTATGGGGAGCCTATTGCTGCAAGTCTTGGCACCGATGGCACCAACTACTGGCATAAAGACTGGGCTCATGCTGCAGCATATGTGATGGGACCCCCACTGAGACCAGATCCCTCTACTCCTGGTTTCCTCATGAACTTACTGGCCAAGTAAGTACATAAACAAACAATGACAGCTGATACCTAAATGCACAGCAAATTTTGTCAGGAGTACATAATGGTAGGTTGATGCTCTGGAGATTTTCTAAGTACAGAATATTACATAATCAGAAAGGAGAAATGGAAGGTGAAATCGCAGATGAAAAACATTTCTGTTTTCATATTTTATTTCTCTGAACTGTTATGGCCTACTGTCCACATTTGATTTTATTCAATAGGCCTTGCCTTGCTCATACCACAGCAAAAGTTCGAACACGACCAGAAAGATGATAAGGCTGTAAGTCAATGGCAAACGTGTAAAAAAATGTGAGGTCACAGGTAGATTTTCTGGGGTTTGTTGTCAGCTGCCTTTTTCACTTGAAATTTGGATATTGTATCAAAACTAACCCTGCTAACTTCTGAAGGTACCTATAAGTTATCCACTTCATAGCATCTACTTCAAGGAAGTAGAAAAAGAAGTATCTTTCAGATACCTGTCGTTGACAAGGTGTATGGTTTGCTGGCATTGCATTACCGATAAAGGTTAACTCCACTAAAGGGTTGAATTTGACCGAAGAGCCTGTCAAGGTATGCCTGAACACTGGCTGACTGTTGTAGTAATTTCAGAGGTCATACAGAGTGACACGGACTAAAATTACCCAAAGTAAGGATGAAACTAAGCCACTTGCTCTGGGCAAAGTGGGACAGTCCTTCATTTTTGAGACACCTTTTGACATACCCCGAGTAAAAGTGTTAATGTTGGTGCTTGTTTTCTTCTGAGGGGTTTCTGAAGAGGAAACTATTTCATAGGGGAACTGGCTGTTACTGTGGAGCCAGTCTTGGAGGACAGGACTGAAGGCAGGCTGGCAGGGCATGTCGGTTTTATCCTTGAAGGATGGATGGCTGAATCTACCCAACCTCATAAAAAGTTTTTCTATGTGGTACCACACAGTACTTGCTCTGATTCATAATGAACTTTGTTCTCTGCAGTGGTGACCTGTCTGTGACAGGGACTGACAATTGCACCTTTGACATATGCCAGAAAGCTCTGGGCAAAGATGACTTCACAAAAATCCCTAATGGAGTGAATGGAGTGGAAGACAGGATGTCAGTCATATGGGAAAAAGGAGTTGTAAGTATATCGAAATGCCCAAACATAGAGGTAATTGATTTCTCCAACAAAACATAATATTTCAGCAGTTATTAACTCTTCAGTTTTATCAAGCTTGTTTATCATAGGATAACTAATTCAATTTAAAACTGAAATAGTCTTTACTAGCTCTCATTTTATGGGCCTGGAAGACGGAAGAAGATTCTTGGTGCTTAAAATGTCTCACTAAAGAATCATTTCTATTGTTTGGCAGTAAGGGATTGCTATTGTTTCAGGGGTACTGCAAGTACATTTCCTTGAAAGATTCATTTCAACTCATGAAAGAAAAATAAAAGGAAGAGGTGCCTACAGATTCAATTCTATCAGCTGTGTATTTTTTCCTCTTTGATCTCTCTCAAACTTAGCCATTGGAGGAGTTTCCACACTGGTGTGCCTGTCAACTTCTAATTTATGTTTTAAGAAATGCTTCTTTAATGTGTGGCTCAGTCATGTGATACGATGAAATGAGCATCTTCAAGTCCCACTGACTTCAGATTCTCAGTACCAACACAAGAATGGTCAGTGCTTCTCAGATAATGTCTGATGAGGGGGGAGGTGAGGCAATCTCTTGAGGATTCTGCTGCATACTGGGTGTTACGATTGCTCTGGCTGATGCAAAACTGTTACATTTTGGAAGCTCTAGTTCTATTTAATATTAAGTTCTCTTGCAGTAGTGAAGTCACCTTGATGATGCACTGTGCTACATATTAATTTGTCACAGTATAATAACCTACCTCACACACTTGGTAAGAATTAAGTTCATGATGTCTCTTGTTTATCTGCATTTGAAATTCAGCTCCAGCTGGTGTGTACAACACACACACACACTTGTGCCCATACTTATCTGTGGCACTGCTCTAGTGAGACTTTTTTATGGTGTAAACTGAACTTTGCCTTGTGGTTCATATGAAACTGGGACAAGAATATATTCATCAGTGCTGCTTTTGATTAATGTATCCTGTTGGGCAAGAATTTTTTTTTTTTAAAGTTTTTCAATTGGTAATATCCTCCCTTTTTTCACTTGTAAAATATTACACAGCTGTGTGAGTTTGTCTGAACAGCTTCCCTCCCTTCCCACACACCATTACTTAGAAGAGCAGTGATCACCATTTTCATTATACTTTTCTTCTCAGATGACTGCTCACAAGCCACTATAAACATGTTTTTATGACATTCTGATTCCTAGACTGACCAGTCTATGCACAGTATTACTGCCAGTGTAGCTGGATTTCCAAATAAACAACAGTCAAAGAAGCTGGATTAAATTAGTTACATAGCAGTGGACAGCCCCAAGACACATGTACATCCATTACTAGTTGCTATTTTGCTGAAGTGTCACATCAGCAAATCTGGTTTTTATACTACTTGATTTCGACATGTACTGAGCACAAATATACTCTGTGTTATTGCTAAAGAAATTTCCAAATTGGTTTTCCTATATTACATATTGTGCTTTGCCTCGCTGTTATCATCTTCTAGACTCTTCTTTATACTGTCTCACCATTTTCCAAAACCTAGATATTTGAGAGATGTTATGTTTCCTGAGGAAATTGCTGAGCAGGACTACAGATTTAAAGCCAGCTAAAACATTTGATTTCAGTTGACTTGGGACTGGATCCACAGTGTTTGCTTTAAAGTTGTCTTTTTTTTCTGTTTGCTGTGGGATAAAGTAAGATAAAGTTATTGTATTTAGTGAAAGTACATTGCATTATGGGCATCTGAGGCAAATAGTTATTTTTACTTCTAGATTCTTCAGTATGACATTTTAAAAAAGTGATGTTATGTTGCTTATCCTAGCTTTTCAACAAGAAGTTGAAATGATTTTTTCATTCCTTGTTTTAAAAAG
The DNA here is from genome assembly GCA_013397935.1 of Dasyornis broadbenti. NCBI lineage: Eukaryota > Metazoa > Chordata > Aves > Passeriformes > Dasyornithidae > Dasyornis > Dasyornis broadbenti. Next base: position 738,717 of record VZRN01002386.1, on the reverse strand, counting down.
TAATGAGTTTGCTTTTGTGTACTCTTTTGCAGTACAGTGGGAAAATGGATGAAAACCGATTTGTAGCTGTTACCAGCACAAATGCAGCAAAAATCTTTAACCTTTACCCAAAGAAGGGGAGAATTGCTGTGGGCTCTGATGCTGACATCGTAATTTGGGATCCTAAAGCTACAAGGTATGTATGGGAAATTATTTCCGCCCCCATCCACCCTTCCTGCAGGAAAAAAGAGCATCACAAAGCCTTTGTACAACAACAAGCCTTTGGGTGAGGTTATGGTGATTTTAAATAGCACCTTGAATGAATTAGTTACACGGGTTTGTCTCCCACAACAGTGTATGTAAGGAGACATCTTTGATCTCTAGATGGATTAAAAAATATTCTCTCTGATTGCTGACCAAATGCAAAAATTAAGAAGTCTTTACATTATGCAACCAGGGCTTGGTACCCTAAGAGTAAAAAGAATGCCTTTGGGATTTTAGAGAAACTTTGTTCAGTGCTGGAGTATGTTTGAATTCCTCCTACTGCAAAGAGCAGGGAGAAGAGCCTGCTGCTGCATGACCCATTACAAACTTGTGTTTTGAACTAACAGCCATTTAAAACGTGTGCAAAGGTGGATTGAACTTCTGGAGCTCTATCTATGCATCCTTATGCTTTTATTTAAGGAGTTTTCTGATTGTGTGCACAGTAATTCTGCTAGAATGGAGCTTGTCACACCAACAGGTGCACTGAAGGCATCCTGATATCTCCTGACTTGATGCCACAGCACCTTTTTGCTAGAAATGGCAAGAAGTGTCTTTCTGGGAGCCTCAGCTCACACAGCGTATTGTGCATTACAGCTGATTCCTGTCTTCAGGTATATTCACATCATCAGCCAACTCCATAGCCAGGACTCTACAAATATTGCAGGAATTATGTCTTGAGACTTGCTCTGGCTCTTGTGCCCATCCTGGTCTTGTTTAAACCGCCTGGGAAAGGTCTGGCAGCTGCCTGTCACAGAGTCAGATCACCTGTGGAGTTGTCTCTCAGCTGAGATGCCTACGGGCTCTGGGAGCGCATCCCCACTGCTCCAGTGCTGGGCAGGGTAACTTAAATCTGCAGGAACTTTAGCAACCAAGTCTTACCTCTGACCACCTGTGCACACAGCAGCAGCAGCAGCAGGTCAGGAAGTGTTCTGGGATGGTGGGTTTTTTTCATGGGCTCAGCTCTAGTGAGCAGTGTGACCACACAACTGTGCTTTCAGCCTTTAATTTTTGAAAAGAAAAAAGTTGAAGACTCTGCTCATGGTTCTGAAATGTAATTGGGCATTTCTAATGTTGGTAGCCAAATAGATAAAAAAAATCCAAAACCTTAATCCTAGATTTACCTTACACAAACAAAAGTATTTTGACTAATCTTCTGGGGTTTTTTTAATTTTTGGTAATGTAATTCTCACTCATTTCAGTATCAGTGTACCAAAAACATGTGACAGTGTGAATGAAAGTCTTCTGTGTTTTAAGCTACAGTGATTGAGGATATGGAGGTTGCTATTCAGAAGGCCCACAAAAAAACCTGGCAGCACCAGCAAAAGAAGCTTCAGGAGTGTCAACAACCCAAATAAATATAGAGTCTTACCCAGTGCTGGGTCAGGGAGATTTTCATGTGCGTTACGTTTTCTGGCATGTTGAGCAAGCACATTTTGAGATACCATGACTGAGCTATTGCAGGGCAGTGAATCTATGAACTCTGATTAAAAAACCCTGAAGGATTGTTTTCTGAACTCTCTTCTGCTCTGTCTGGGGACAAATAAATCTAGAAGGATAGCAGAGTTCTGACAATGTTCTCAAGGTGCTTTGTCAGCTCCTGTAATTAGTTATCTTTTTTTGCCTCCCAAACATTCCTTCTGCTTCCCTTCACTGTCTCTTGAGTGCTCTAATTGCCTTTTCACCCACTGCAGCTGTGAAGGTGCAGTTTTTCTTTAAGTATTTTTTAAACATTTAAACTGTATTTTCTTACTGAGCAAGCTTATTTTAAGTTCAGCCAATATATTTCTTCTGAATCTGGTACTGTTCCCATTGTTTATCCATTTGGGTTTGCCGGGAACAGTCTCTCTGAAGGTACAATTGTGTGAACTACATGAGTAAGTATAAATAAATCGCACTGGAACTTGTCTATTAATTTCACTACAAATCCTGAAGAGGGCATAAACAGCCCAGCAGAAAAAACGGGATCTAGTTAATGGATTTCAGCCATCTAAGGTGTTACACAAGGCGCTGCCTTGTGTGCTTTGTTGATTCTGGGGAGTGATTTTCAATTTCACAATAGGCTTGTTCCTCTTTCTTGCTAAGTTCTTCCCCTTTTGCGCATGATTTTTTTCCTTGCTTGCGACTCTAAGCCTTGTAAGAGGAAAATGCAATTTTCCAGTTCTGGTTTGAGGTTGTTTTGCTTCAGTCTTGAAATACTGACTGATACCAGCCTAAAGAGTTAGACAGTTGCTGAAGTATTGCTGTGAGGAATTGATATTATCACAATCTGTCAGAGGATGTCTATACAGAAGATTCTAGAGTCATTCAGAAAGGTAGTGCAGCTCTTCAATACAAAAACTTGTATCCCTACAAAATCAGCTGTATTTCGCCACCCACACAATTGCACAATAACAACATGTTGGGTGCTATCTGAGCATTCAGGATTTTCTCTTTCTAGGTTGCAAAACCCTAATGGATTCAATGTGATGGCTCTGCAAGTTGGGAGCAATTGCAATTTAAGGTTCTATTTCCAGCACTCTGCTGTTCTAGCTGAGGCTTTCCTTTTAAGGGTCAGCTTCATTGGCTGGCCTATTTCTGTAGCATTTTCTGGTAATTTCTGCAGAAAATACTATATCAACTATTATCACATTTGCTACTGTATTTAAAAGCATCTGAATACTGATTTTAGCAGGTCTGCATGACAGCAAGCGTTATTGGGAGGAAACATTAAATGAACAAATTTGTTAGAAACTGCATTACAAATGATGGATTTTGAGTCCTGCCAAAGTAGGTCTTTTTGTTGACTTCCTTATACTTATTCCATTCATTAAAGACCAAAGGGGTCTGTTGGTTTATGGCAAACCATGTGATACCAAATATCATATTGCAGACCTCAACACCCTCATCATCCCAAGTACAGTCTGTGCAAACAGGATTGTTCTGTGAAAACTCCTTGGGAAAATGCATGTAGGCAGCAAATGTGTACTCACTGTACTATCTTATTTTAATCTGTGCTTTGATCAAGACTGTTCACTGACTTCTTTCAGCTGCACACAAATAATATAAAAGCCCCAAGTCTGTGAAACAAAAGCAACTGTAAAGACTTTTTTAGGAGGAGAGAGCAGAGCAAGTAAAGGGAATTTCTCCTGTCAGCAAGTCAGTGTCCTCTATAGCTGATGCCTTTAGCTATTTGAAAGCAAGCAAGAGTATAAAATCTCTAGGGTTTGTTTCAGAAGTGCTCAGCAAGGAATCTAAATACTGCAATACCCAATTCAGGCATTGAAAAGAGCTGAGCATCCTTTGTACAGTAGGGGAGAAGGTCCTAAAGATCTCATAAAGAGACATCCATCTCCCAGCAGATATTAGGGCTCAATTAATTTACTGTAGCTTGTTGGAGCCTTGCAAGTAAACTCTGGATCAGGTCCCAAAGGCAAGATCAAACACCCAAAAGGATAAAAAACCTGTCTTGAATAGAGTTTAACTTTTTATGTCCAGCCACTTTGTTATAACAACATGCAAACTGGGAAGCCTCACCCACCAGTTTTTTTCCCTTATTAAATATAGCTGTAAAGTTAGATACTTCTGATTGCAAAGGCAGAGCTGGCTGTGCAGGGAGCACCATCCTCTTTGGGCTGTGCTGGAGTGGCCTGTCGCGGTTGCCCGGAGGTTCGGCGCTGGCAGCGCCGGGATGCCGCGACCTTACTAGACAGAGCGTCCCGCGGGGGACAGCCTCTCTAGGGGTGCTGGCAAAAGCCTCCTGGAGCGACAGTGATTTCAGCAAGTGTAGGACACCTCCGGTACAAGTGATCAGCTCTTTTGTGAAATCACCCAAGGCGAACCCGGGGAGAGAGAGTGAGGCGGCTCGTATGGCAGTTCCACAGAGGTAGTCTTTTTTGTCCAGCACCCTGCGAAGGGGAGGCCAGGGACGAGACCAGCCTAAGGTGTTGGGGTTAGGACAGGGGGTTATATGGGGGAGGTAGAGGGTGGGGTGGAAACCGATTAGCCAACAGGGAAGGGGCTATTAGCATGGGAGAAGCAAGGCCTGTCGGAATGACTCCAGTTTCTCACCCTGAACTTGAAGGTGAGCTGCCTAGCTCTGACTCCTCCAGGGGAGTGCAGGAGGTTGACTTGAAGGCTCACTGCCTTCCACAGTGGCCCTCTTTGGCAGGCCCAGCATGTGCCCCATGTGTGCTGGTGGAGCTGGGCTCAAGCCCTGAGCAGGGCAGCGCTGGCTGCAACCCCAGCGCACAGCTGCCAGAGTGGGGCCCCTGGCCAGCAGGGAATGTGGGAATCCTGAGGTCAGGACATGAGGGAGGAAAAGCACAGGTCACTCTGTAATCTACCTGCCTGACACGACACAGGAAAATGTGTTTTCTAGTTTGTTTCTAGTATTTTTGCATTTTAAGGGAAACGGTGACTGGATATGAATCAGCAAGAAGTCAGAGCTCACCAGTCTGCTGGCATATGTTCCCTCAATGCCTTTGCTTGCATGTAGATATGTTCATAGCTAAATCTTTTGCATTTGTTAGAACCAAAATCTGCAGCCTATGTCTGCCTCATTTGTAGTCAAGTCTTCAGCCTGAGAGGTTTAAGTGGGGATGTTACAATGTTTAAGCACTCTGTCAAGTAATCGCCTGAAATTTTTAGTAACATGAGAGAGGAAGAAACCAAGATGTTAGCAGAAGATTAGAATAAATAATGCTACAACTGTCTTACTCTTTTGATGAATGAGCATAATTTTGGATGCTGAGTATATGGATAACTGCATCTAAACACAATGAGACAAAATGAAATAACGTGGAGTACAAACATCTATGCATAAGACAAGAAAGTTCTGGCACTTTCAATAGCCCCATGTTTTTTTGCACAAGGGAAAGCGTGTGCATGCGTGAATGTACACTAATTCACCAGAATCCTGCCAAAGACATCTTTCTTAAATTAAGAAAATGGAGAGAAAGAAACAAAAGGCACAAATTAAAATATAGGAAATTCCATCTCAACATAAGAAATAATATTTTTTTTCTGTGACGGTGATCAGACACTGGCATAGGTTGCCCATAGGGATTGTGGATCTCCCCTTTGGAGGCACTTAAAACCCGATTTAATATGGCCCGGAGAAACCTACTTTGGCTGACCCTGAACAGAACTGAGGGCTTGGAATAGATGATCTGCAGAGATGCTTTCCAACCTCAGTGACACTCTGGTTCCATGATCTATAAAAATATAAGCCTTTCTGAGAGTGCATGATGTACGTTTCCCTAGTAACATGCTGTCTCCAAAATGTCACTTGGTCTCTTTAGAGAAGTGAATTTCAGAAATGTTACCAAAAAAATTAAATCTTCCTTTGTTTTCTCCTTAAATAATTTTGACTTTTTTCTCTTGCAAACACTTCAAGATCTTCTCTAGCCTTTGAACAGACTAATTTGTGTTTTTGTCTTGTTGTATACTTTTCTGCAAGCTAATTTCTCATTACTGTTTCTCTCCTGCCCACAGTTTTTCACAAATGTTCACTTCCATCCTGTATCAGCTTGGAGCAATTGGTAGGAACAGACTGAATAGTATTGTTAACAAATGAGCTACTTACCATAATTAAAAAATTATTTTGTTGTCATTCTCTACCGCCCTTAAAATGATGAATTTTAGGAGATATGATTGCATGAAATAAAGATCCCATTCCTTCAGAAAAGTCACTTCAATCTGAAGTTCCTGAACCTTAACTTCCTACCTCTTTTTGCTTCTGTAGTTTTATCTACAAATCTTCTCAATTCATATGGATGCTCAAAAGCAATATTTATTGAAGATATTTTTTAAGAGGCTAGGAATACAACTTTACTAATAGTTGCCTGCATGTATTTGCATGTGCAGTTATTGCAATTCCTTAGTATAAAGTAGGCCATGAGGTTTTTAATCCACATTATAGGCTTATAGCTAGCATTTTTACACAGATTTTAAGACTTTCTTATTTTTCTCCTCTTTTCTTTTTCCTTTT
>VZRN01002386.1:646740-732460 GCA_013397935.1 Dasyornis broadbenti | reverse complement strand
TTTTTTTTTTTTAATAAAACTCTCAATTACCATTATAAATGAGTGGTGGCTCAGAAGACACAGAAAGGTGAAAGATTTATATTTTCTGGATTTTAGAAAATCAGGTTAACAATATGTAGAGTTCAAAGGCATCTGCAACTGATGAGAAGATGCAACTGAGATACTGCACTGTAAACATTGAGGGAAGTAGCTTACAGCTCAAATACCCACTCCTACATAAGTTGGTTTCCTTTGGCAGTTGTCAACAAAGAAGTTGTTTTCAATGACAGACTTTATTACTATGTTTTAAATTGAATAATTAATAGATTATAAAATAGATGTCCTCCCTTTACTGAGATGTTAAGCAGCTAGTCTTGCCTAAGGGCTGTAGTCTACAACATTCCTTCATATTCCTGTATCTGAAATTTTTAAAGAAATCTAGGTGAGGTATGCACCCATTTCCATTGAATATAATTAAATTCTTCATTTGCTTGCTTATGTGACCTTGAAAATTAAAGGGATAATCCTCGTGGTAGTCAAAGTTTTGATTCTAGAGCTTCATGTCCTATGCATTACAAAAGGTAGAAGATCACTCTAATGTCTAATGGTTTCCCTTCATCCACATCCCCTTCCTGCCCGACTGTAACTCACTATTTTCCATTTCAGTCTCTGACTGAGTCACAGACATGTTTGTTGAGATGAAAACTGGTACCTCTAACTCCTTAACAAAGCTTTAGGTCGTAACTTTTGAGCTGACTACCTGTAGAGTCTTGAATTTCACCCTACATGTTGCTGCATTAGTCTAATCTACTGCTCTTTTCTAAATTTCGAGTTGCAGTTTGTCGTTTATTTACTTACAATATTTCAGGAGTGGCTGAAAAGTCCTTTCTCACACAGAGCATAAATAAATACAGTACCACTAGCCAATGAATCTTCACACAATTAGGGAAAATCTGTCAATTGTTCTTAGACAAAATTACTCTTTGACTCTAAATTAGTTGGACAGAAGCATGGTGTTGAAAAAAGACAATTTCAGAAGTATGACTTCCTCTTTGGTACTAGAGGAATGTCAATGTTTATATTAGTACCTTCAAATCACTTTGCAAGCCAGGTATATCACAAAGAGCTGAAGTGAACTGCATGGAAATGCTGACGTGAGTAGGAACAATACAGGACCTGATGTCTTTACAATATCCTCTTTGTAGAGGAGAATGTTCTTTTAAGTGTTGAAGTAATTATTCTGATCTCAGTCCCCATTTGAGAAAGGGTTGTTTGAAACAAGAGTCATTGTAATTTAAAATCAGAATTAGAGAATTTTGCAAATTTTATTTTAAAAATACAATACAAATTTTATTTTAAAAATACAATACAAATTTTTGAAACCTGGTCTCAGAATCTGTTCTCATGCTGAGTAATCCCTTATGTCAGGCATCACTCAGGATGCTAGAGACAGCTGTTAAATTGTCCTCTACTATGGTGGCAGTCTTGGTTTCTTGAATTATTGTAGGTTACAACTGTTTTTGGTACCAGCTGAGAGCAAACATCAGAATTTTGCTAAGCTGCCTGCTACTGAAGTTGGTGATGCAGCTGTGAACAGTCTGTTGTATAAGGTTGCTGAGTTGTGAGCTTCAGACCCAAACATACCATCTAGTTTTGTTTTGTTTGGTTGCTTGCTTGCTACCTGAAACTTTTCCTGACTTTGTTAATGTCAAAGGCTTAAATCACAGGCAAATTGTGGTGATCTCCATCAGGGAAAATGCACTTCACCTTCAAAAAGGGCAGCATGATCAACAGCTTGTTTCAAAGGAAGAGTTATAAATGAGTTCTGTAGAGGTTTGTTGTTGAGACAAGCTCTGGAAATGTGTTTTGTTGTATTGCAAGGTTCAGCTGTACAAATGCATATTACTTTTAAATGTGCCAACTTCCATTCATTTCGTATCTTTGAATGAAGGACGTACTTACCTCTGAGGTATGGTTACCTCTAATGATCCTCTCTAGCACATTTAAACAGCTCACATGTTGATGAAGGATTTGGTTGTTTTTCTGTGTATTTCCTCAAATTACCTTCTCTGTTTTTCTTTTCATGTCCCAGTACTATTGTGCAAATAGATAGGATATATACTCAGAGAATGCTAAAGGTAATTATATTACAGTTGTTCTTACTTTCTATTCTCGCAATTGGACCCATAAGAGTAATGCAATAAGCTAAAGGAATATCCTCACAAACTCCTTATAGGGTTGTTATAACATTCATGGATAAATTTGCTTGAGAGTATTCACTAGGAGCAGTGAAAACAAGAGAGGTTTGACTTTTTCCAATGTGAATCTACAAGGTGATGCTGATATTGGCGAGCAGGCATGCATACGTTTTCTGTCCAAGGTGTGCTGAATAAGGTAAAGTTTTTATTCCTATGGGCAGATTGGTTCGTAGACAGTATTTACATATATACAGCCTTTGAAATGTCAGTTATCACCAAGATTTCAATGTAGCCCTTAGCAGAACCAATTTCTCTTAGTTCAAGAGAATGATATGAAAGGAGAACTAAGTATCCTTCCATGAATTCTTTTTTTCCTCTATATAAGTAATCATTTCAAATATTTAATGTTATTATTTTTGAAAATGGCTATACTTCAAGTAAAATACAGATTTTTTTTGTGGTTTTCTCATTTTGATAAGGATGTTGACTAAAGTTTTAGAAAATTCTTTCCAAATAGATCAATATTTTAATCTATTACTATTTCATATTGCTTTTGACTCTGATAATTCCTTTGCAAAGATGTAGTCTCTGGAATCATATGAATTCATGTATATGCATTATAATATATGCATGATAGATTTTTGATTATGTGAGCACCCATACTGGAAAAAGCCAGACTGCTAGCCAAAACCATGAAGGTTCCTTATTTTCAGCAACTGTGAATGACAATAAAACTATAAACTCTCCAATTTATATATATATATATATATATATGTATGTATCTGTAGATTGGATACAGGAAGTTATTAAATAAGTATACACAGCCTGCACTTCCAGATAGTCAAGTCAGCTCTAGCATTGCCTCTGCCTTTGAAGTAGCCAGTTAGCGTTGGAGAAATTGGCTAGAATAATGGAAATCATATAGAATGAGGTCTGTATATACACAAAGCAATAATACCATCATTCAAATGAGTACTCTTGAAGTCTGAAATTACAGCTTACTTAATACCCTTGGAGGAAAGGTATGTAGAAGTGTGATGTTGTCATTATTATTTAGCAGCACTGAGATATCTGGGCTGTCAGTCATTGAATCAATCCAACTCACACTAAGCATTACCCAAAATCATTACCATCTACAGACTTTCCATTGAAATGGTCTTTTTGTTATTTGTGAGACTCAATCTTTGAAACATTGCAGCCGTGCTTTTCAAACTTGAAATTGCAAGTCATTCCAGCTAAAAGGTCAGAGCTTTTTCTGATCGAATTGTGCTTAGATATTTGCTTGACAAGGCAAAATGAATTCATGTTATCCAAAGAAAATATTACAACCTGATTTTTTTTCTACTAATCTCTTTTGTAGTGGAAAATTTTGCATTTCAAGGCTGCTGAGTTCTGTCCTTTTGACTCTCTCTTCATTCTTTTGAAATGCAATTACTGTTCAATGAAATGTTATTGTGCTATCCTATTTTTACAGCTGCTCCATGATGTACTGTACAGTATCATAGTTAAATAATGTTGCTAAATTTTCTTCCTATATCAATTTAACAAAAGATGATAATGAAGTAAAATGCAAGGATCATAGCAATTTTGTGTGTTGTTTTGTAAACACAGGACAATATCTGCAAAGACACATCACCAGGCAAATAACTTCAATATATTTGAAGGAATGGTCTGCCATGGAGTTCCAGTTGCGACAGTTTCAAGAGGCAAAGTGGTTTATGAAGGTGGAGTTTTCAATGTCATAGCAGGAGAAGGCAAATATGTCTCCCGTCCACCATTCTCTCCATATGTCTACAAACGAGTCAGGCAGCGGGAACAGGTTAATTAAACTAATAAATCTCTGTAATGTCTTGTACAACATGAGGATAACTAGCTCTTGGGAAGAGAAGTTTGGGGATTCAATGGTAATTTTCCTTACTAATCAAAATATGCCAAGGTGGGAGGAAAGGAAATGAAGGACTCAATTTTTATTGCTCTTTATCTTAGAGAAAAATATCATAGACTAGCTCCTACTCTTACAGTAGGCTGTACAGCTTGTGCACTAAGCCTCAGTACTTTTAAAAATAAATGTGTCCCACTTGCAATAAAAGTGGACAAAGTTTTGCTTCTGAGTAATCTAACTGCTGCATTTCATCTCTGATTTTACTGAAAATAAGAGAGCCTAAGCATCATATGCAGGAAGAAATCTTGCACCAAGGAAAAAATCAACAATTTTCTAACTCTTTCATGGATCAGATATTTTGAACTAAACCCTGCAGAGTATTGAATATTTTGCTGTGTTCCAGCAAGAATGTGTTAAAAGCTTAACATGTGCAAAGGGCACTGCTGGGCCAACAAAGATAGCTCTGTTCAAGCTTTTATTCTCTTCTATTTTTTTTAAAGAGAAATATTTCAAATACATAAAGTTTGAATTTTCAGTGCATATTTACTGTGCAAGCATTCATAATGCTTTTGCATCCCTAATGTACTGTGATTAGGATTTTCAAAAGCACACAAAGTGCATTTTAAAATCACCACCTGAATCATTCACCTGAATTAGTGAGAACCACTGCAGGATCTAAAAGCTGAATCAGACTAACATACATGTGAAATACGGCCCAGTGAAATGCTCCCAAGATAATTCTATTTCTTTCTGCTGTTGTCTTGATGGACTGAGAAGGGTGTGTAAAAGTGGCTGAATGACGCTCTCCTCCAGAGACCGCAGTTTCACAGGATGTAGTGAGCTGCCTGCAAGTTCATACACATAATACAGTATCAAAACTAAACTGAACTGTGATTTCTAAGAAATTTGATAACTACACAATTCTGAAAAACTTCCATGAACATAGAAGTTTCCATTTCCCATCAAAGCTAGAGAGAATTTTCCCTTAACCCAAATATCAAATGCAGCATGTCCTCAGAAGTGATTTTTCAAGGAGCTCAGCCTCCTGTAGCCAGCAGCTGAAATAGTGGGTGATAGATATCCACACAAGGCAGAATTTGCTTTTTTTCACTGATATTTATTAACCTCTCTTACCTGATATATTAAAAACACCACTGGAAAATGTATTTACTCTAACAAAACAGAAGAATCCATAAAATGAGGTGGTACATATTAAGTTGCTTCTTTAAAAAGTGGATTTAGAATTGGGTTGTCACAGTGTTGAACAGATTTAGCCACCCAGCTCCTGATGAAAGCTGAGAACTTAATAGTTTAATCCCAGTGTAAGTGATCTTTTCCAGAGAGAAGTTACATTAAAGTATTGGGATGCATTACATAGAAAGATGGGTTATCATAGGACTTCTATTTCAATTTTGTCTAATTAGTAATTGCAATAGAAGACAAAAGAGAGAAAGATTTCCAATATTTTATTGCAGGTATGTCAACCTGTTTCTGTCAAGAGAGCACCATACACAGGCACGGTCTCAGGAACATCCGTCACGCGAAAATAACAGGCTCATTGCCCAGTTCTGCCTGTTGCAGGTAATCATCTCTTTCAGTTAGTGGAAACTACTTTACTTAATGCTTCTCTGAAACTTCAAGAAAACAAAAGTGTAGCAGGCTGTCTATCTGGTGAAAGGCTTGTCTGAAATAAGCCATCTCAGAAGCTGAGTTGTCTTGATATCTGTAAATTCAATGAAAAAGTATGGCAGACCAGGAATGGAGAACTGCTTTTTGATTAGAACCTTGTCTAAAAAGTTCAGCTGAAAGAAACAGATGGAGTTTAAGTGCTAGACTGAGAGATGGGTGTGAAGGTCCTTACAAAACCTGATTCAGTTAGCAACAGGAGTACAAACTGAAGCATGAGTGTTTGGTTTGCAAATTTACAGAAAAAACCCAAAATCACAAGCAAAACCAGCTTGATGTGAAAAATATATGTTTGTGTCCTTGTATTACAGACAATAACCCCACAACAAATGTTCTGTTTGGATTAAGGTGACAGATTTGTTTTGCAAAAACATAAGCTGTCTTCACAAAAAGAGAAGGCTCCAGGGAGACCTTACAGCAGCCTTTCAGTACCTAAAGGAAACCTATAAGAGAGCTGGAGAGGGATTTTTTACAAGGGCATGGAGTAGTGGGACAAGGTAGAATGGCTTTACACTGAAAGAGAGAGTAGGTTTAGATTAGATATTAGGAAGAAATTCCTTACTGTGAAGTTGGTAAGGAACTGGAACAGGTTACCCAGAGAAGTTGTGGATGCCCCATCCCTGGAAGCGTTCAAGACCAAGCTAGATAGGAATCTGAGCAACATGGTCTGGTGGAAGATGTCCCTGCCCATGGCAGAGGGGTTGGAACAAGATGATCATTAAGGTTCCTTCCAACCTAAACCATTCCATGATTCCATGAATAGAGGTGCTGCAGTCAGTGCCAGTAGTGTTTGAATTAGTGTAAGCTCATTGCTGCTAACAGAGGAATAATACCCAGCCTCTCCCCTTCCCTCCTCTCCAGTGTTCACAGTGTGTAACTTGGTTATTGACAGTCCTTGTATATGCCCTGGTGCTTGGCAGATCTTTCTTTTGTGAGCTGATTTTCTTGCTAAGCCAGCAAAAATCAATTAGTTTTGTTTTCTGGGTTAGTTTTCTGTCGCCTTGGTGAGTTGAAGTGTCTCTTAGAAGGACCTAGCAAAGAACAATGCAGTGCAGCATATGGGTGGGGTAAGACAGCTGGGGACAAGGACAAGTGACAGCACCTCACTCTTTCACTGTTTAACAAGCAGAAGAAGTGCTTCAGGGAAAAGTAAAACTAGGTAAGTCCTTCAGCAAGCACAGTCAAGCATGATGCTGTGTGTGCCAACTGCAGCTGAAGTGCTCTCTGCTATAGCAGGGGAGTTGATTAAAATGGGTCGGGGGAACAGTGAGTGACAGTAAACATGCCAAAATCCAGGCTGCACTTTTGGGTGCACATGGGTACCAACAATGAGATCAGCTAATTTGAAAATTGATCTCCCAATAGATGAACAGTTTGCACCCCACATGAAATAAGTCTGTTCTTAGTGCTAATTAATATGGGACAGGAATAAACCTGTAATGGTAGGAGGGTGAAATTAGGTTTTCCACATTTCATGATATCATTCCTTTAAAGCTACCTTACAGTGAACCTCATCCAGGGCATCAGTAGCAGCAACAGAGTGCAGTATCCTATTTGTTTTTCTCTGTCATAAGGGAAAAAGCTTTTCTAATAGAGAGGACTAAAGGCCAGAGCTTCAATAGAGTGAGGGAGCAATAATCATTCTTTCTAGCTCCTAGCACTCTTTCTCCATTATTATGTCTGAGTGACAAATTGCAAAGAAGAGATTTTCTTTTGAAAGATTATATCGTATTGTCTTTTTCTTCTCTGTAGATAAAAGCAAATGAAAATGACCTTGCTGTCCCCACCAGCAGTGCCTTCTGGGTCCAACAATCAATCCACAATCAACTTCTCAAGAGCCAACATGAAACAACAGTAACCAATAAGTGTTGGTTTCCTACATAAAATTGTCACTGAAATTTCTCTTTGAAAAGACTTTTGTTATAAGAACTGGAAAATTCTTTTTAGAAAATGGAGTAATAATTAAAAAAATAACTACAATTATAATGTAGCAACAGCTCTGTACATTCTTAAAAGTATCTAAATTTTGGGATGGTATTTCTTAATGTTTATCTTTGGAAGTATTAGCTACCCAATAAAGTAAAAGCAATGAACAATGGTGTTTAAGCACATTTTAAAAACTCCTGCTCTGTTGCGTCTCAGGAGATGAATCCTAATTCTCTAATTTCATATGTTAGGAAGATCTCTGTTGTGCTTGGCAATGTAGAGGATTCTGATAGCAGATGCTGAATTTTACTTTTTAATCTTCCGTATCTGGAAGGGGTCAGTACAGAAATATGCTGATTTAGGAGAACACTCACTATTTTGGAGCTGCTGCCACATCTCCATGCCACTGTCTTTAAAGAACTTCATATATTTTGTCCCCGCCAACTGCATCACAAAGCATTTTTTGGTGGGTTCAAATATTTCCTTTGTTGCCCTCTAGGCAAACCTATGCTAACAACACTTGTGAACTCACATACAGTACCAGTTTCTGTTCTGGCTTTATGGAGAGACACACACCCATCACCTGAAGGCTTATGAAGTGAGATTACCAGAGCAAAACCATAATTCGTTAATGTCAAAAAACCTTTTTAACTGAAAATGTGAGGTTTTTCCCAATGTAACTAATACTTTTCTTTTTTTTTTTTTTTCTGGTAGGATAGGATTCCTAATTAAAAATAAATCTCTTTTGCTTTGCTCAATTTATCTGATTTCCCTTTAGAGAGGTTGTTGTACTTTTAGAAGCGTGATTTTTCTACCATGTCTAGACAAATTTTGCCTTGGAGAACTTGAATATTGTCTAAAGTTGCACTGTTTATATGTAATAGCTCTTCTTTCTAAGCAGCTGTTACTTGGAAAAATTTAAGAGAGCATCATGGTTTAATCCCAGCTGACAGCTAAGTACCACACAGACACTCGCTCAATTCCCCCCGAGTTAGGTGGGGAAGAGAATCAAAAGAGTAAGAATTAGAAAACTCTTAGGTTGGGATAAGGACAGTTTAATAGGTAAAGCAAAAGCTGTGCACTCAAGCAAAGTAATACAAGGAATTCACTCCCCATCATCAGGCAGGTGTTCAGGCATCCCCAGGAAAGCACTCTGGATGTCCCCCTGCTTCTTCCCCCAGTTTTACATGCTGAGCACGATGCCATATGATCTAGGATATTCCTGGGGTCTGCTGAGTCAGCTGTCCTGGCTCTGTCCCATCCCATCTCCTTGTGCATGCCCAGCCCTCATGCTGATGGAATGGGGTGAGAAGCAGAAAAGGCCTTGATACTGTGTTAGCACTGGTCATTGATAATGAAAACATCCTTGAATTATCAACAGTTTCCAGCACAAATCCAAAACATAACCCCACATTAGCCACCGTGAAGAAAATTAACTCCACCCCAGCCAAAAACAGCACAGAGAGAAATGAGACCAACACAAAATCACCTGTACAGTGAATTGATTATCCTATGCTTAGAAATAGTGTAACCTGTACTTTTTTGCAACCCACAAGCCAAAAAGACACAGAAAGTGCTGCATATTTTAAGATATGCACATTAAACATACGATAATTACTATTATTTTTAACAGTGGAAAGCAGACTTGCAGCTCCTGCCATATTCATAGGCATACAGTGATATATGAGCTTGTGTGAAACACAAACTCCTATTAGGTCAGTAGTTCTTATGTCTCTAAAGAGCAAAGGAAGGTTTTCTTTGTAAGAAGGTGGAGGATAGTCATGGGTATGGTCGAGAAGATCTAGCACCAGTTCCCATTTCTCATGCTGTCTTTGGGGTGGTAGAACAGCAGAACCAACAATACAGCACTCTTACAATGACTGTTACAAGAAAACAAAGTTCACTGTTGGGTACAGACTTCTGTACTGCCATGCTCTGCATCTCAGTTCGTTACCCAGTCTCCCTTTGCAATCAACAGAGGAAGAGGTGCTTCTGCAACTTCATTTGTCTCTGCATCAAGATCTCACACTGGTTAAATGAATCTGTCTGGAGCTGCTCTCCTTTGGGATGAGGTGGGCAGTTTTCTCACGATGCAGGTTTGTCTTCATTGGCTACCAAGAGTATACAGCATGTGTAACTATGGCACAGATTTCTACTGTGCAGCTGCCTTCCCCCTCGCTTGTCTTTGCCTCTCAGAACTGGAATTTTCTTGTATGATGGATACCTGTCTTTTCTTACGTTTTGTCTCATCAATAGTGCACATCAACCATGAATCCATTCTTTCCAATTAATCTTTTGCCACCTTGGAAGAACAGCAGAAATTCGGTAAGAGTAAGGGAAAAAGCAGCGAGGAGAAAGGATCCATTCCTACCTTTAATAATAACTTACATTTGTGTGGATTCTTTCGCCTGAGACTTCAGGCTTTAACAATTATTAGAACCTTGCAGCTGAGAGACCTGTAAATACAATTAGTAGAAGTTTAGAATTGTGAGAACTATGGATGGTTAAGGACCTGAAATTACTCAGGTGATTGAATATTTGTAGTTGCCTTACATTTA
Source organism: Dasyornis broadbenti (assembly GCA_013397935.1). Taxonomy (NCBI): domain Eukaryota; kingdom Metazoa; phylum Chordata; class Aves; order Passeriformes; family Dasyornithidae; genus Dasyornis; species Dasyornis broadbenti. Next base: position 722,231 of record VZRN01002386.1, on the reverse strand, counting down.
ACATCCAGCGTTCACTAAAGTCAGTCGCTCAAGGCTAAAATGATTCAGTTATGACAATGGTACTCAATTATGACAACGAAACCCAGGAGGATACCGTGGACGTGCCCAGGCCTTTGTAGTTTACACTCTTGGGACACCTACTGAGATCGAAGTGATACGAAAGACTGCACATCATAAAAACCTGAAGAAACACAGGGAGTGATTTTTTTAAAGACAGGTGTTTTCACAGTGTGCTAGCTGCAAGTGGTTTTATCAGCTATATAAATATACATTTTGTAAACTGAAATCTTCAAAACATGAACATGTATTATATATGGAAAAATGTATCATCTTTTAAGGTTTTCTACTGATTTTTATTAGATCAGAGATGAGTAAGCTTCCTCCTGTATAATTAGTAAAGAATTCCTGATCCCTATGCTGGTACTTATTGCTCTGTATCATGGGCTATTCTTCCTATAGGGGTTATACTTTGTTTTTTTCTTTAAAAATATCTACTTTTTAATTCCAGTGAGTCACAACTATTGTGCAGATGTGCACAAAATTACCTGCATACTGTGAACTGGGATTTACACCAAATCATCTGCTGTATTTTTACATCCTTGAGTGCAACAAGTTATTGAGCCTGTCAGGTTTGTGATATTTACTAATATTTGTTTTGCCATGGCACATGCTGACCCTTGTACCTGAATCCTGCTTCAAGCCACTAAGTGCCAAGTAATAGCCCTTAAGGAGCTGTGTGACATCAAAAGTATTTCAGCTGTGCCATTCAGGTACTCCTGCTAAAGCTGAGACCATCAGACTGCAAATCTCTGTCGTCCTTGTTCTTTTTCCACTTACATGGGCTATGCTGTGATGGTGGGATCTTCATGGGGATGTAATTTTGGGACTGCCCAGGTCTCTATTCCAAAATACCAGTAATGAGTGACAGCAGAACCAGAAACAGTAGTAAGGGATTTTTAAGTAGGTGTATAGTTTGGGATGTAATGGGATTACAATTCTACCAGCACAGGTCCTGAAGTGGAGCATTGGAAGGAGCACTGACTGGTCTCTCAGTTGTACCTCAGTCTCTAGACCCTGACAAGACTTGTGAACTCATTCTACAATCTCATCCCTGAGCTATCACTTACTCATTACATTCTCAAGCTGTTGCTGGGTCTGTGCTTTAACTGTTGTCCTAAGACAACAGATGCCATGCACCAGGTTGGAAAGGTTGTTTAGAGATGACTTCTGCAGCCCACTCAGCTGTCTTGAGCCTTTCATGGGGAAGTAAGACAATAATTGCTTTCCCAGATATTTGAATCCTATCTCATTAGCCATAATCCCCAGGTTTCTCCAGCACCTACTGAGAAAAAATGTTTGCTTCCTTTGACTCTTCCTTTAGTCCATTGCTCACTCATTGCTTTGAGAGTTGATACTGCCGCAATAAAACCCTTTTTCTCTGAAGCAATGTCCATGCAGAGGAGCAAAGGATCTGTTTTGTCAAGGCTAGAACATAGAACATCCTTTCCTTGCTTAGCACTTCTGTTCGGGATTCTACTGGTTTCCTCCTCTTTCTTTTATGGAGAAGTTGAAGATCCAAACACATTGTTAAAGTAAGGAAAAACTCTGTTAACCATATTTTCATCGCTCTCCACACCCAGACAGGAACTTGTGACATTTAATACCCCATTACCCCTGGTGATGTGGATTCCAGAGGCAGGAGCAGAAAAGCAATTTGGGAGATTTGATCCCTGCATACATAGTACTGCTTTCACCCCCATCACTTCCCAGAGAAAGCCTCATACAGACAGTAGGTGTTTGTTGCTCGCTTGCTGGCACTCAGTTTATTACCTGTGAAACCCACGGCTGTGGTGCAAACACCTACACCTGCAGGGCTTCTCTCTTCAGCCTGAAGCACCAGGGGATGATCTCTGCTGAGCAGCAGTTCTGGGCCATGTGGCTGTACTGAGCCACTGGAGGGCAGGGCAGGTACGATGTATCAGCAGTGAAACGAGGAGGAAGGTGCTCTCATGCACAGCAGCACCCGTGAAGTATGCTCACATTTTGAGATCTGTGTCCATAAAGTCGACAAGAAGATCCCTAGTTTTGGGTTTTATTTCATCATCAGCAGAGAGTGATCTTTGATCCTTACTCTCCACTTTTGCAATGTAAAACAGAATTAAAGGAAATACTTTGATTATTCGTTTATTTTCTAATTGCATTTCTGGGCTATTTAAACTGCGATGAAAACAGTGAGTCAGTCTGCAAATATTGACAGAGTAGGGGTCACAGTGAAAGCAGGTGTAAACTCAGCATCCTCTGACTTTGCACACCCAGCTGCTCACAAGAAATGCTGCAACAGAACTAGTACAGACGAAATGAAGCCTTCAGCTTGGCTTAGTTTTAGAAGACAGCCAGGTTTGGGGGTATGGGGTGGTGATAACAAGAATTCCATAAACACAGTTGCAGAAAAGAGGTGTCCTTGTTTGTATTCCACTCCAGGAGGATCAGGAGCACTAGCATGTCTCTCTGAATTACCTTCACAAGACAATCAGGTCAGCCTTTCATTAATTTTACAAACCAGATTTGATCCAATTGGAGGATTTTTCACAGTAAATCGAACAGCTTCTACACTAGTGAAGGACATTTAAAAAGGAAGTTGAGTTCTGCTGTGAGCTGAGACGACAGGGATGAATGAGTCAAAAGCCAAATTCAGACTTCTCAGACTCTTGTTCTTAGTGCTAAATGCATTTCCTACAAGCCCCAGAGAGTCATTTGGAGACAAAGCCTAGTAACATGAAAGATATTAAAAATTTCTATTACACTGGCAAATGAAAAAAATCCTTAATTTCAACTGCACCTATAGTTCCCTTGTGCTCAGCAGAAAGAAAAACATTGCATGCTTATATGAGAAAGAATGATCTGTTGGAGATGAAGAAAGCATACTAAAAGAGGAAAGAGGACTGTGAATGACAGTGGAAAAGAGCCAAAATGAAATGTAGAAAATCTGAGGAGAGGGTAGGAAAGAAGAGGAACAGAAATAATTGTGGGTGGAATGCTGTTTTTTTATTGTAACTTGTAGTCTTTTTTTGGTTTGTTTTTTTAAGAAAAAAGAACAACCGAATCCTGTGGTTGAGGGTTATGGTAAACAGAGAGGCCAAGGAAATAGCTGAACAACTTGCAGAGGAGACAGCTGAAGATAAACAAACCCCCAGACTTCCCCTGCTCATAGGACCGAAACAAACAGAATAAAACAAAATGAAAATAAGGTCTGGAGAGAATGAGAAGTATGTCTCTGTGTAATTTCAGGGGAGCAACAGACCTGCCTTTTCATCTGTACAGATAAAGAGAGACACTGGGCAGCTGAAGGAATAGGTCTCGTACTATAGGTCCGGATAAGAACTGTCCTACCACTGAGAAAAAAACTCAGTTACCTTGAGGCATAGAAGGTGGACTTGATTTAGAAATCTGAAAAAAAAATTATGAAAAAAAAATGGTGCAGATTGTGCCATTTTCCCTATAATGCAAGTTTAGGGAGATGGGGGAGAGAAAACTTATGTCCTATGCCTGCCATTCAGCTGACCTTCAGCATACATGCATGTGTATGGGCTCAGAAATAAGGTATGCTCAAGTAGGTGAGTCTTGTATGAGTGCAGTGGTGACAGTATATTGTCAGGTGGCACCCTGGTGCTGGCACAGCATATTCACAAACAAGCTTTCGCTGTGCATATCTAATATTTTTCCTGCCATGTTCTGTGCTAAAGTCAATAATCACAGAATGGCTGAGGCTGCCAGGCAGCTCTAGAGATATCTGCTCCAGCCCTGCTGCTCTGAGCTGCTCAGAGACATGTCTAGTGGGTTTTGAGTATCTCCAAGGATGGAGATTCCATAACCTCTCTGGGCATCCTATTCCAGTGTTTGACCACCTTCACGATAAAAAATATTTTCTTGTGTTTCAGTGGTATACCAGACAACTTCCTGGTCTATATGTTTGAAAGTAGCTACCAGGGGAAATTGTTCCATCACCTTCCCACAGATTGAGTCTGACAAATTGCAGTTTCTCAGATTTTCCTTCTTTGCCTGCTTGAAGATGGGAGTGACATGTGCTGTCTTCCAGTCCTCGGTAATCCCTCCTGATCACCATGACCTTTTACAGAAAATTGAGACTTGCCTATCAGTGACATCAACCAGCACCCTCAACACCCATGAATACCTCCCATCACATCTTCTGGACTTAAGTATGACCTGTGTGTTTGAGTGGTCTCTAATCATAATGTAACTCTTCCTTGCTCCAGCCTTTTCTTCGGGTCTGAGAGGTCTGGTATGCCTAAAGATCAGTCTTACCTGTAAAGACCAAGACAAAGAAATACCTTGGGCTTGTCCATGTCTTCTGTCACTGGTAGTGGCATCAAGCATCTTGGTAAAATATTCACCAGAATATTTTGTACAGAATTACAATTAGTTACCCAAGAAGGATTGTCTTTTATCAGTTTGAAGGACAAACTAAGCAATACTTAGTTAATTGTCCTGACAGGGTAGTGGTGGGAGCATCAGCATTCCGGTACAACAATGGCTGAATTTCCTTAAGTAAATGAAAAGTGCAGACATGGCATTGTTCTGAGAGTGTACTCCAGAACTCAAAGTCCTAACAGATTTAGACATCTCTCCCAAAGACTGCCCCACATCCGAGTCACTTTGATGAACCATTCCCATGTGCTGCAAAGCCTTTGCTTGCTCCTTGCAGAACAGAGAGAAAAGGTATTCTGAGTGGCAATATCATCAAATTCCAAACTAAAGTTTTCCTCCTGATGACAACTGAAGCAGGTGGTGGTGTTTTGTGATAGTGCTGTCAATCAGACTTGCCCTCATATTTGGACTTCTCACCAGCTTGTCCTTTGGGACTGAAAGGAGCATGCCAACTCCTGCCAGGAATGAATTTCTCAGAACTCTGCCAAAAATTCTCAGCTCTTATTGACATTTAACTCTTCCCCTTCCATCTGCAATGATAACAGGAGTGTATCCTCTTGTCAATAGTACCTGGATAACTACTCTGTTCTGTGAATCCAAATTTAGAGCAACCTTCTAATTGTTTCTCTCTCGCCAGAATGCTTCTTGTTATTGGTACTTGACAGTAGCATCTAAAATACAAGCTGACATTCTGCTACTATTCAGGGCTGTCCCACTTTAGCTAAAAAGGACATAGTCAGGCCTCTCAGAGACATTCAGCACAATCCTCAATAATGCATGGCTTTAATCCAGCACTATTTTCCAGAGACAATTTGTTGTCACACCAGCTACCTGAACCACCTGCATCCATGGAGAAGTGAGACTTCAGAAGGCGTAAAGCAAAACAGTCTCTGTGGTTTTCAGTGGTTTAGATGAAAAATAACTTCTGACACTTGTTACCGAAGAGTTTTAAGTCTTTATTCATTCAGATAACAGAGACATTGATCAATGGCTGTCCTGAAACCATGCATGTATTATAGAGGAAGAGAGCAGAATTTCCTATTATCCAGCCTAAAAAAAGAAGCTGTCTGTGGCTGAACATCAGGAATACACAGCCTGTTGGGTAGATTTTTTAGCTCTACATTAAATCTCTAGAGCTATGTCAGTCATTCCTATGTCTTTAGGCTTTTTGCATTTGTTCTTGTGTCATATGAAGGTCACATCACCAGTGTTGGTTGAATAGGTGAAGCACTTCAGTATTGGCTCAATTTTACTTCACTGAAGGCAGGAGTGCTTATGCAACGTAATTAAGCCTGCTTGTGTCTCTTCTGCAAGCTTTCTCAGTCTGCAAGATTTGAAACATTGTTCATCTCTACGTATATGCCCCACCCTTTAAAGACACCTTGTTTGCAGCCGCAGCACCTGATTCCTCTCTATTCTAGCTCTCATGAGCATTCTCACTTCCATGTGTTACATGAGCTCTCTCTTGGCTATCAGCGGCGCGGTGCAATCTGCTCTGGTGCTACAGTCTATGGATATGTGCAAGTGGGAGATGAAGACCAAGTAAGGAGTTCTGGGTGGGACACTAAGTAGGAGATTAGGAGCTAGGGATGGCAAAGATTCAGGCTGAAGGGCTTGGGGCAGTTGAGGCTTGAGAAATAGATAGAGATGTCTGGAAACACCTAAGTCCCAGTACTTGGCCATTCCAGAAGGCAATGGACAACCTCTGCTGTGTCTTCTATCTTCAGTGTCTGTCAAATATGAAGACAAACCTGCTGCCACAATTACATTCTTTGTTAGCTCAACCCAAAGAGGTTTGTGCTGCAGTCCTAAAAGCTCCAAATTGTTTTATTGCTTTTTGACAGACAAACAGATCATCTGTGATTTTCTCGAGTACCAGATAATGCAGACCCAAGGCTGAAAAACAAGCATTAATGCAAACCAGAGCAATCTGTGGTGAATTGTACACTATCCACTGAGGCATTTTTTCAAAACACTGCTGCTCAGCCTTTGAGTTTGGTATTTTTACATTTTAAAATTGACATTCCACAGGAAAGATGGTGCAAAACACAGGTGGAGCTAAAGCATCTCAACCATATCCAAAGATTCACTAGGTCTTTTCCACATCTTGCTGTCATTCTGCTACACTCCTTTCTTTCTTCCTCACTGCCTCTCTTGCCTTGAGTATTGGAAACCAAAAGTTTACCTGTAAAGACAGAAATATGATCTATATGATAGTATTACTGAGTTAAGATCACCCAGACACTAATAGCTGGTACAGTCATTATTGAAGGATGTGAAAAATACAAACATAAACAAAGTGTGTGTCTGAAGCTACCTATTTTGGATTTGCCATAGTTATATGCATGTGTGTTAGTTATTTCCATTAGTGCATGTATACACGTGCAGGATAAATGTTTTTGCAAGCCCAAAGTTCTGTTTCCTAATGGTATTTGCAGTCACACTGTGTTTTTAAACTGAAATATATCACCCTGCATTTTGCTAAGCAATACCTGAACATCTTTCTCAACATTTAGAGGTTGCTCGTACTGCTTAGCACTTGCTGTCTAGATCGCAGGAATACTCTTGGTGCTTTTCATATTTTCATGAAAACAAAGTTACTTTTCTCGAGAACTCTGAATCTGAGAAGCATTTTCTTGCCAGCACATAGTCATTTGAGCATACCGATGTCATGTCTGAGGCGTGTGTGTTGAACAAAACAATTAGATGATCTAATCTTACCATTAGGCAACTTGTCACTGACTCCTGGGCACTGGGGAAAGCCTATTAGCACATAATTGAAATTAACAAGTGTTTAAGTATTTCCTAGGTCAGGCTACCACCCAGTGAGATTTACTTTTTTTCCCTGAGCTGATGGCTTACCGTTCTTGCAAACATGTTCTTCCCAGTTTTCTCTCGTAGTTTTGCTCTTTTTTTGAGTAATTTTGCATGCAAGTAATGTATCCGTTTCATCTCAGTGTCAGGATAAAAGGAAGTTGACACGAATATTTTCAGTTGAGTCAGGAGGCCAGAGAATAACCCAAAAATGATTAAGAAGAAAACAATGACTCCAAGCTGGATCCATGTCGTGGAGAGAGCAAGCTCTGGATGAGGGATGCAATTGTGCTTAAACAAAGGGATCTTGAAAGAATCAGTCTTTGCAATACGCTCTTTCATAAAAATGATATAGCTGTTCTCATTCTTCTGCACAAGAAAAGGGGAAAAAAAGGCATTGGTTATAATACTGATTCCCTCCTTTCTTAATATTTCTCCTACTGGACATTCAGATTTACACAGGACCATAAATCATCTAGACCATCCAGTGCCTACATATGGTATGCTCAAAACAATATATTTATTGGTTATTTATAAGTGGTTTGGACTGTATTTTCACAATTTCTCTTGGGACAGCGTCCATCATGTTTGACTGTTAAGAACTTATCTTCTCAGTGGCTCTGATAGGGAAATATTTAGCTAATCTGGTTATAATGGTTTAATATTTTTCCACTGCTATGACTCTACTCAGATCCTTGAGTAAGGAGTGGCCCTGTTGGAAGGTCTTTCCTTGAGAGTAAAACTGCAGAGCAAAATGTCTGTCCCTTTGGTTTTATCTCAGCATGTGATCAGCAGTGCTTCCACACCATGGTGGTTTAACACCAGCCAGAAATTAAAACCCAAATAAGCCAGTCCCCTTCCAGTAAGAGAGGGAAAAAGGCAGACAGTATGGGTTGAGATAACAATTTACTGAAAGCAACAAGCAATGGAATAAGCGATGTGCTGTAATAGCAGCAGTATTAATAATGAAAGTACATAAAAAGAGAAGGTGGTTTACCCACAAAAGGTCTTCACTACCTTGATTTAATTCCACATAGCCCTGGGACAAAGACAAGGTGATGGACACTCTCCACAGATCACATCCACCTGGCTCCCAGAACAAAGAGAGCCCCAAGAGAGACACGGTGACTCTTCCAACGCCTGGCACCACATGGCTTTCCCCAAAAAATGACAAGGTGGCAGGCTGTCACCACAGCACTCTCCCTGTCCCCGAGCTCGAGACAGCAGAAAACCATGATGATCAAACCCCCAAAAGCAAGATTGTCTGCATCACACCACACCACTGCTTCAAACACTGGACTCAACTCCATGCAGCTGCTTCCAGTACCGGCCCTGCTGCTACTGACCGCTCCACCCAGCTCTGCTCGGCTCCTTTCAGCTCAGCTCAGACTTGGCTGGGCTCAGGCTCGCCTCCGCCACTCTGTTCCCTGCAGCTGCCTCCTGCACCATACCTCTGAGTCAAGTCTTGGAGGAACAGGAAAACGATGGGCAGTAGACGGCGGGGTAGGCAGGAGCAGGGCTAATCCTGACAACCTTCTCAATGGAGAGAGTGAGGCAAAAACGTTGCACGTCCAGGGGTGCTCACTCTTTGTTCCCCCTGAAACCACACGCGCAGTGATGATGTGAGTGGTATAGAAGAGCCATGCCCACAGGGCACTAAGCCCCCTTCCCTCTTTGCAGCCAGGCACCGGCCCAGGCAGTTCTCTGACCAAAGGCTGTCACACAAATGAGGCTGCCTGTTCTTTTCTTGTAGGTGCCTTTGCATAGAAGAGCTGATGTACTTCACTGCTTGTGGACTGAAATGCTCAATGACAGGGCAGAATGAAACATGCTGCTGGGACTATACTGGCAGGCAACTGTCTGTTCTGTGTGTAGGAACACTGAAGGGACATTGAATAATCCAGGCCTCATTTCTGACCATGTCAGAGGAATATGCAGCTCTTCCTTGTGGCTCTTCTAATCACCCTGCAGAGGCCAGGCACTTTCGTTAGATGTTCATTGGATAAATCAAGTTTCTAAAGCATGCCACTCATTTTCAGCCTGTTAGCCTTTCCTTGACATTATCCTCTTCCAGACTATCTCAGGACATTTTATCCCTAAACTGAACAGATGTATAGGCAAGGAAGAACTGCATTAGGAACTCAATATAAAACAGGGGTACCAATGAATGAAGAACTTCATTGTTCATGCTATTAAACAAACATCTCAAGAAGTGACTGAGTCTGCCCTTCTCACCCAGCTTCCTGTCAGCAGCCCTGAGGCTTGTTATAAAAAATCTGTTGAGATTAACTTTTACATTCTAACGTAATTAGCTTTCCCCGCAGAACTGGAAACAACCTGATGATGGTATAGTTTTCTGTTTCAAAGGAGTCGACCAGCTTTCCACATGAGTGAACAATGCAGATAAAGAGAGCAAACTCACAGTACAGGACCCACGAATCAGCCAGGCATGATCAGGCTTAGGACTTCTGTCCATGGGTTGTGGGACTAAGCTCCTTCTTTGCCCTGACTTGGGTCACACCGAAGGCAAGTCATTATAAGAGGCTACTCTCAAGGTACAAAGGATAGAAACACAGGCAGAACCACACACAGCAGTACACAGCAAATAGTGAGGCTAAACCAGATTGATTAGGGTTGTGATCAGTTGGGTTCTCCAGAGATGGAGACCCCACAACCAGTCTCAGAAACTTGTTCTATTGTTTGATCACCTGAAGAGTAAACAAAAAATGTATTTCCTTCAATTTGCCCTAGTTGCCTCTTCTCCCTGCATTGTGCACCACTGAGAAGTCACAGAATCACAGAACTATTAAGGTTGGAAAAGATCTCTAAGATCATTGAGTCCAATCTTTGACCAAATACCATAACAGCTAAACCACTGAGTTGTTTCTTGAACACTTCTAGGAGTGGTTACTCCATTACTTACTCCCTGGGCAGCCTGTTCCAATTCTTGACAACCCTTTCATTGACAAAATGTTTCCTGTGTCTCGCTCCTCTTTCTTACAGCCACCCCTCATCACTTATTTGCACACACTTATAAGATCCTCCTGAGCCATCTCTCCTTCAGCCTGAACGGCCCCTGCATCTTCTCATGTGACATAGGCTTCAGTCCTTTAATCATCTTCCTGACCCTTTCCTTGACTCCTCATTCCAGCATATGTCCCTCTTGTACTGGGTCTTAGCAGTGTCAAGCAGAGAGGAAGGATCACATCCTACGGCTTGCTGGCAATGCTCTGCCTAATGCAGCCCAAAATAGCACTTTCTTTGCCATAAGGGCACATTGCAGGCATGTGGTCAACTTGGTGTCCAACTCTCAGGGCCTTTTTGTACAAAGCCACCTCCCAGTCAGCTCCCAACATGTAACGTGCATGGAGTTATTTCTCTTCAAGGACTGCAAGACATGGCATGTTCCTTTGCTGGACATTGTGAGGTTCCTCTCAGCCCAATCCTCTAGCCTTTTCAAGTCCTTCTGAATGACAGCACAATCTACTGGTGTTTCAGACACTCTTTCCAGTTCTATATTGCCTGCAGGCTTACGTGGCTACAATCTGTTTGTCTTTGCAGGTCATTAAGGAAGAGGTTAAATAGTATATGTTCCAGTGTCTACTCCTGAGGGACATCAGAAATGGCTTTGTACCACAAATCAGAATGTTTTGAGTCCAAGAGTTCAGTCAATTTTCAGTTCACGTCACTCTCCATTTATCTAGCCCACACTTCATCAGATTTTCAATGACGTTGTGTTCCAGTGTTCCAGCAGTGGAAGTCTTAATAAAAGCACAATCAGCATCCACTGTTCTCCCTTCATCCAGCAACCCAGTGTTTGTATCATAGAAAGCTTTTACATTGGTCTGGTATGATTTAGCCTTTATAAATCCATGCTTAATACTCCTAATAGATTTCTTGACCTTCATGTGTATGAAAATGTCTTCCATGATTATATCCTCTGTCACTTTCCCAGGGATAGAGGTGAGGATGACCAGACTGTAGTTGCCTGCATCCTCCTCCTTCCCCTTCTTGAAGATGGGAGTAGCATCTACTTCCTTCCACTCTTCAGGAATGTCTCCCAGGCCCCATGATGCTTCAAAGACAATCAAAAGCAGCCTCACAGTGACATCAGCCAGCACCCTCAGCACCCATGCTTGCCTTCCATCAGGTCCCATGGTTGCACATCTGGTTAAACATGCCCTAACTTGATTCTTCTCCACCAAGGGTAAGTCTTCCTTGCTCCACACTTGCCCTTATCTCAAAGGCCTGGAGTTCCTGAAGGCTGGTGTTCCTAATAAAGGCACAACTGAAGATGCCATTCAGCACCCTGGCCTTTCTGTGTCCTTTGTTTTCACCAGGATCCCTCCTGCTCTTCACAGTGGGCCTACATTTCCCCATGGGTTTTTTGTCAGTTTTTTTACTGCTTATGGACGTGTAGAAGCCCTTTGTGCTGCCTTTCACCTGCCTTACCTGATTCAGCTCCAGTTGGGTTTTGGCTTTCCTGCCCCCATCCCCATACATTCAGACAGTGTATCTACATTCCTCCTGAGACTGCTGTCCCTTCTTTCACCTAGTCCTTGCTGTTTTCAAGAGCTCCTTGCTCATCCATGCTGGCTGCCTGCTGCCCTTGCTTGATTTAGTTGGGATGAATAATTCTTGAGCTATCAAACTGGGTATATTTACTTCGCACTAAAGGCATCACTGCAGTGGTGAAATCACCTGTAAGAGTATTCAGACAAGACCATGAGCTTTTTGATCTGTCTCTGAAACTTCAGAGACAGATCACAGAATATTTTGAGTTGAAAGGGACCCACAAGAATCATCAAGTCCAACCTTTAAGTGAATGGCCCATATGGGGATCAAACCCAGAACTTTGGTGTTACTAGCACCATGCCCTAACCAGATGTCCTTGTTTTGAGCATGAGGTGGGTGTTGATGGCCTCCAGACTTACCTTCCAGCCTAGTTACTCTATGGTTCTATATGCTGCTGCTGTCCCTGCTGGAGTAACCTGAAGATTTTGGCAACGAGTTATTATTTCGTGTGTATGCACCCATGCATACAACAGATGAACTCCTCACAATACTCAGTTAAAGAAAGTTAGACATCTCTTACATCAGTGTCACAGTGACTTTTGACTGTAAAAGTAGCGCTTCACAAATGTCAGGTTTGTGAGTTTCCAAATTTAAGCTTCCAGTTTTCTTCATATATATAAATGGAAGAATGAAAATCTTTCTTCTAAAATTTACCATTCCCTGGAAATATGACCTGGAAAGTACTGTCTGGTTCCATCCAACATGTGTGTCTGTAGAGTCAATGGTCCTTTTTGAAATGAATGATATTCCAGGAAAGAATTGATGGCTCATTGGCTATACGTCTGCTCTTGCAGATGCTGAAAATGAAGGGAAATTTTTCAATACTAAACTAAGAAATACACAGTACTGATAAGTACTTACATTCTGAAAGAGGCTGAGTTGAATGTCTAGATCCGGTACTTCTTGGAGATATTTGTTCACAGAAATAATTAACCAATAAAACAAAGAGTCTACTGCAGCAAACAGAAGCCAGATAAAAAGATGAATAATTACAGGGAGAAAAGAACACAGCATTTTTCCCCTGTCCTTTCTTGTGAAGAAGAAAGATGGGATTGTCACATAATCTTTTCTCTCTTTTTTGTTAAGTGGCAGAAGACAGGGTCTTTGCTGTTGCTTTTGGTGCTCATCAAATGCAATGAATTGTTTTGTGATATAAATATTCTTAAATTTGGTACTATGACGACCCACAAATTTTTTGATAAAGAGGCCAGTTCCAAAAGAAACTAGAAAAACCCCAACTAAAGGCAATACTTTCTGACCTATATAGGGCAGTATAGTCAACATAAAAGATATCTGGTTAGCAATTCTCTGGATTTCTTGCTCTGTGTCATTTAGCTCTTGTTTTAATGCATCATCTGAAATTGAATAAGATGGTGTGAATTCATGCTTTAGGACCACTATATCTTTTGGCAGTTCAATGGGAAGCTTGGCCGCCTCGTAAATCCATTTTATTGCCTCAACATAATATTTTATCAAGGCAAATTGCTCATTCTTTAAATGACAGGTTATACTGTCTGCCAGAACCTTTAGATTGTGAAAAATATTTTGGATGTTGCTGGCCACCACAACACCCGTGCCAGTAGTAATAAGAGCATCCCTGCCATTCTTCAGTCCGCAAGAAAGGAGGAACAGAACACTAAAACAGCGCAGGTGCTTGAAACAGAAGAGCATGATACAAAGCAAAATCCAGATGAATCCAGAAATAAGTAAAGGCCCCAAAGAGGGGTGTGCCAAGGAGAAGTGCATGCTAAGGAAGAAAAGAAAGCTGGAAAGGAAAGCAACTGCAGAGCAAACAGCAAAAAGCTGCATCTGATACTTCCAGCCAGGTTTCCTTTCGGATATAAAAATTTCCCATGCGTACTGTGGTATTGAGGCAAATGTTTGCATTTTCTTCTGATTGTTGCTGACATGCAATGGTCAAACTAAAAGGAAAGGAAAAGAAAAATACTGTTATTTACAGGGTCACACTACTGACAATGGTGTGCTTTTAACTGGCTGTCCAATACTTCTTGCAAAATATGCAGGTCTGACTCACATGGGGCTGAACTGCAACACATGAGACCCAAATATTTGTCCCCAATGTCACAGATATAAATACTGAAGAGGTGACTCTAAAAGGATTTCTATCTTTTGTCCTTTTATGTTTCGCACACTTTGATTTCTCATTAGCTATGTAGAGATAATGGTTCACATGTATATGTATGTGTGTGTGTACATATAAGAGAGAGGTTTGTGTCTCTCTTATACGTACACATGAAGCACCCACTGCTCCCTGCAGACTCTAACACTGCCTTGTAGGCACCAAGAAGGGAAAAAGAGAAGCATGGAAACTTCCTATTGGTACCCTAATGAAGGGGAGCATGGCTCGATCTGTGGGGAGCAGCCAGAGCAGCTGCCAGGGAGGAAGGAGCTGGTAAAGCAGCATGTGAAAGCTGCCCAGGGATGGGGAGTGAAGCACAGCTTCTTCAGTTGGAGGTACGTTAGCACAGAGCAAAGAAAGTGTGCCTCAGAGACAGCCCTCCTTTGGGTCTCTCCTGGGATAGCACAATTGCAGACTGGTCCATATACAAGCTGCCCATGAGCCAGCAGCGTGCCCTTGTGGCCAAGAATGCCAGTGGTATCCTGGGGTTCATTAAGAAGAACTCTGCCAGCAGGTTTTGAAGGAGGTGATCCTGCCCCTCTGCGCAGCTCTGGTGAGGCACATCTGGAGTTCTGTGTCCAGTTCTGGGCTCCTCAGTACAAGAGAAACATGGAATTCAGGGAGCAGGCTCAGCAAAGGGCTGTGAAGATGATGAGGGAACTGAAGCATCACTCTTAGCATGACAGGCTGAGGGAGCTGAGCCTGTTCAGCCTCGAGAAGAGATGACTGAGAGGGGAATCTCATCAACGTATATAAATATCTGAAGGGAGGGTGTCAAGAGGATGAAGCCAGGCTCTTCTCATTGGTGCCAAGCAACAGGACAAGAGCCAATGGGCAGAAACTGATGCACAGGAAGTTCCACCTGAACTTAAGGAAAAGCTTCTCTACTGTCGTCAGGTCGCCAAAAATCTTGCTCGACGTGGCTCTTAAAAGGGCTTATGGTTGTTTGTGTACTCTGAGTCAGATGCACAGGAGAAATACTGACAAGATAGTCTCAAGAGGTCAAAACAACTAAAAAGCTTTACTGGCAACTTTTAAGTCAGAGAACTTTGGCAAAATATTTAGTGCAGCATTCGATCAACATAAAACACTTCTCAAAGTATTAACTTAGAAAACTCTAAGCCTGTTCCATGTTAAGTTACTTAAAAATTCTGAGAAGAAATAATTAGAAACAGAAAGAGAGAAAGACAGAAAATACATAGAAAAGGACACACATAACTACCACTCCTGGGTTCCAGCGGTGTTCAGCTGATAGAAATTCCAAGAGGAGGTACAGTCAAGACGTGTTTGCCTCATTTTCTACTTTAAACACCCCTTGGCATTCCTGGCTCTTTCACTAGGTGGGACTTCCAATCATTTGGCCACTCAGGAGCTGGGAAGAGGCCTCCAGGGGTGGGATGTGGAGTGTTGCCTCCAGTGTGCCAGTGATTGGCAGCCACTGCCAGGCTGGGATACAGGCTCTAGGGGCGAGAGGTGTAGGGCAGGGCACTGCCTCACCAGGGCAAGGCTCGACCTGCCCCTTCCCCCTCCAAATGCACCCCAAAATGTCTCGAGACATCAATCATTCCAGCCTCTCCTAACTGTGAGTGTGACCAGGCACTGGAACAGGCTGCCAGACAGGTGGAATCTCCCTCACTGGAGATATTCACGAACCATCTGGACACAATCCTGTGCCATGTGCTCTGGAATGACCCTGCTTGAGCAGGGAGGTTGGACCAGAAGACCCGCTGTGATCCCTTCCAACCTTACCGTTCTGCGATTTTGTGTTTAACCCTTTTTAATCATAATAGCTTGTGCTTGTCACCATCTCTCCTGCCTACCAGTATGCCTGTTCTGTAAGTTACAGAGTATTTCTGTGATTCAATTCACTTTGATGGGAGAGAGTTCAGTGCTCATATATTTCTTTCTTCTTTTATAATATAATATTTATAGTGCAATTTGTCCAAAAATGCAAGGTCAACTTATATGCATATTAACCTTTTAACATACTAGAACAAATGAGATATTAATTAAATAAAATAAACAGTGGTAAGTTTATCTTAAATAGGGAGCAGTTGTCTTTGCAAAATATATCCTGAAGATATTACTTTGTCTTTTGCTTAGCTTGAACACAGTAGGTAAGCCAGGAACTAAACTATAATTTTGTACACATATTGTATTTGACTAGCATTACACTTTAAGAATCCTGGTAGCATTCACTGCACCATTTTCCACTTCTTCTCATTGTAATTAGTTATTAGTTGTGTCATTATCTCCTATGCAACGGGAGCTGAGCATGATGGGAACAAGTATCCATCCCCAGCTGGGACCTTCTTTGACTGATGTTTTGCTTTTCCTTGGCCTTACTTGGGCCGGATCGTTTACAGTGCTGAGGACTATCCTGAAAAATGCTGAGTGTTTTGTGTTTAACCACTTCAGCACAGGTGAACAGTGGGGAGTAGGATCTCAGGGTGGGCTTAATTCTTGGCACTATCACAGGGCCTAGGAAGGCTGAGAAAATTGCTTTCTTCCACTGCCTAAGTGAACTCAGATATAAATGGAGTATAAGAGCAAATAACAGCTCCTTCACAGGAGCAAAATTAGTTAATGAATGCACCAGAAGTAAGTGAAAGTGGCCATGTTTGGGAAAGTGCTGCAAGTGAAAGAGGGAGGAGAGTCAGCACACGAGCCGCTGGGCTCCAGCTTTGCCATAAGCAGAGCTGCCCTTCTGCTTATGTGGATGGTCTACTTTGTCCTCTTTCTACTGAAAGACATTTTTGGGAAACATAATCAAAAAGGAGATGTTCATAATCCTGGAATCAAGCAGAACCAGACCTAACAGCCAGCAAACCCTGTCAGCGGATCCTGTACGTCCTTGATGAGATCATTAAACAGTGTGTGCTGCCACCACTTCTTTGTAGATCTAAGAAAAATTGCCTTGCGCAGGGAATACATCTGGCATTCTGTTCTTGATTTAAGAAGCCTTAAAAACATGAAATGCAAAATGGCTAGCATTTATCTAACACTATCCAAAAACATCCATGTGAGAAAATAACACATTTTGAGTTTTCTTTAGCAGCATCAATTTCACAGCTGTTCTCAGGCACAGTTTTTACATGGTTTTGAGCATTTGTATGCATGGGTATGGTGAATTTGGGTTAATGCTTGTAAGCATTCAGTAAATGGCTGCAACATGTGACTGAGATTTTGACATGACTGCAGCCTTAGATTTAACAAAAGTACTTCTGGACTGGGAGGCTGGAGACTTGCAAAATATGGACAGAACTTGAAAACAGTAAAAAAGTTTCCTTTTCTAGGCAGGTTCAATGCTGTTACATGAGATCCCTGCAGTATTCAGAACATACATGGTAGGTTTGTCCCTAGCCTGTATGAACCGAGAACTTTAAGGCAGGGAAGGCATTGTAAGGACACAGTGAATTTTGGAGCCTATGGCTTGGATGCTCAGGTGTCTCTCCATGGTCACAGAATGTTGTGAATGGAGCATTCCCATCCCCTCCAGAGCCCATCTCTAAGCTCAGATGTCTCCAGGGCAAGAGTCAGGCTCACAGTGTGCATCTCTGTGGCTTGTCTGACACCTCAGGTTTTATCTCACATGGCATCAGCAACAGGCATAGATATTCAGCATCGAGTACGGGAGAATCACTCAAAGGACAAAAATGCTAAACCTAAAATGTTTTGAGTCTGAATACTCTTGTATCACCAGGCACTTAAATAGCTGTGAATTCTTGGGAAAGGAAGATAATACTCTGGTTTAGAGGTAGAAATAAATTTGTGGCACAACTAACGAGGCTACTTCTCAGCTTAAAGAAATAGTAAACTTTGAGAGCTTTCTGGAATGATTCCTCTTGAAAATACAAATCACAAAAGCTCTCCTGAAGCTGGTAGGTGCAGTTCTGAATTCTAACAGAAGGCTGCCAAGAACAAAACCTTAATTTCAATTGCAATGTGAAGCAAAGTATTTTTTTTTCTGTCCTGTAACATGAACTAAGGTGGGAGCTGCTACTATTATTTATGTAGCAAAGGAAAGAATTATTCTTGGAAAGCAATTTCTTGCTCTGAACTGCCAATTTCTTTCCACCATAATTTCTAGTGAAGAGAAACTCCCACCCCCACAGAGGGGAACTGGAAACTCTTGTGCTCTAGTTCTGCTTCTGTATCTGATTTTTCAGTTGGGTCCAAGGGGAACCTCTCTATGCTTTAGTTTTCCTCACTAGGAAATATTTACTTAGTTTTGGAAGCATGATATTCATCTACCATATGTCATGCTGGCAGGAGTAATTATAAAACAAATTCTCCAAAGGAGCCTCTCTGGTATGGAGGTTGGGCCACAGTTTTTAAGGTTTGTGATGTTACTCAACTTAATGCAATATCTTTAAAAGGTATTTTTCTAGTCTCATTTTAAAATAAAAGAGAAAAATTTAAAAGCCTTTTTAAGATCCTGCTTGTGATATTTCAGATATGGCTACAGATTTGAGTAAGCAGAAGTACATAGCATCAAGAGTCCCTAGAAAATATCCTTACATAGCATCAAGAGTCCCTAGAAAATATCCTTCCATGAGCAGCCATGAGTCCTGTGCTAAAGCTATGTACTTTTTTAATAGTATGTGTTCATGCTATGTATGATTTCTTCCCTGCCTTCTATGGAGACTCCATATTCATCATCAAGAAGTTGTGGCTGCCTCTGCTACCAATTTGGTGCTGTCCTAGTCCCTTGCTCACCCTGCAGCTGAGGATGGCTTGCTACAGATAGAATGGAAAAGAACAGGATAATTGAGTTGGAAGGGGCCAACAACAATCATCTAGTCCAACTGCAGTAGATTGAAACTCTAAATATTTGCAGAGATTATTGTGAAATCTTCTCTGCCCAGGCTATTGCCCGCTTAGAAGTGAACAGCAAGTCTACATTTCTAGTACATGGATTAGCTACCCAGGCAAACACCTTGCCAATTTTAAAAATAATGGAAGAAGCAGGTCTCCTAAAAAGATACAGTGAGTAAAAGAATGAGATTTACTAAATAATTAGGGGTTTTTAACAGAGACACAGCTGACTTGGCAAAGCATGTAAAAAGGAGTCAGATCTCTAAGTCTGCTTTCTATTTTGATACAGACCTAAGTCAGGCAAAGCATGGGGACTACAGCACCATAGGACTGAGTGGTATCACCCAGTTTTTGCACCTTCACACCAAGTCTGATATAACTTTCTCTGCATAGCACTGTGGTTTAGGCTAATCTCAGGAGGAGTACAGCAGTTTGGCAGGCCCTTTGCCCAGAATAGTGTGCAGGATCCTTATACATAAAAACAGAGTCCTTTTAAGAGAAACATTAGGTTAAATGGGAGACTTATATTCCATTAATGCTCAAGCTTCACAGTCATCTTTGCCTTGCTTCAGCTACACAGTGATCTTTGCCTCATAAGTCCTGTTGGGATTTTATACAGGAATTAAAAGACAGAAAGCACACAATAAGAATATAAAAACAAATATTTCCTTTTTTGGCAGTTTCAGAAGCCTTCTTTTCTAGCCTGAATTAGTTACATTGAAATGTAAGCAAACTACTTCCCTTTTTTAGATCCCTAAAAAATTCCAATGCAGGAGGGAGTCCCACATTATTTCCTTTGGTCAATGCAGAGCATTCAACAGAGAAATAAAAGTCCAATCAAAAATCCAGCAACAATCCCCAGGGCTTCATTGACACCCTCACCAGTTTTCATGTTCACCTTATTTGCTTTTAATGGCATGAGGAAAGAAAGTAAATGGTACTAAACACATTAAACAGAAGGGATGACTAAAATATCTAATCATATATGTGCACATAGGAACTTGAAATACTAAACAACACAGTAATGCAAATATAACAGTTTATGCACAAGCTAAAACAAACAAGCAAAAATAGCAACTGATTTGAGATCTCTTTCTCCACATATTGAAAATGATAACTTGGGAAAATTCTGAACACTGCAAGATATTAGAAGTTTTTTAGGATCCCACAAATTGATTAAATGTCATCTAGTATCAGATGTCTATAATACTGGGGATTGGACTAGATGATCTTTAAAGGGTTCTTCCAACCCAAGCCTTCTGTGATTCTCTGATGTCCACATCTGACCTGTCTGTATGACAATGAGGAGAAAAAGGCATTTACCCAGAACCATGATTTCAGACCTGTTTTAGAAGTCCACCCTCACAGAAAATGGATTGCATTCTATGAGAACTTTTTCTCCAGCTTGTCTGTCAAAAGCATCTGGGTTACTCAGACAGAGCTATCCAAAGCCGGGGGAGATGAACCCCTCCCTGTGCTTTGTAATTGCCAGCCCAGGTTGTATTTGGCTAAGCTGGGGTCTCAGAGAAGGACAGAGAAAATGTGATGTGGCCAGCCATAGAATATGGACGGCTATGGACGGGACATAGAACAAGAAATCAAATTTTCTCACAACTCTGTGGGCTGTGTTAGGAAGCTGTGATGCAAAAGACACACAGACATATTCTTCCCTTAAAACACAGGAAAGAATGGAGGCACAGTTTGGGAAACACAAATGATAGTTTGCCTATTGCCAAAAAGTACTCTACAAAACACAGAAAATTCCAGTGTGAGCGATGGAAGGAAACATAGTCTCTTCTCCTACACAGAAAAGCTCTATATGTAATTTTGGGAGAGTTTAGGAGTAAATTGTTTCCCAAACTTTAGGAATAAACCCTCCAATCAGTAAGGTGTAAACAGTAAACTTAAAGCAAGTCCTTTTACCTAAGAGCAGCTATCTCAGTCCGTGATTACTGTCCAAATTCCTTGATATTACCCTTAAAGTGTTACTTACAGGCACTCCTGTAAAGCACTTGAAAGTTCTTCACAGTGCTGTGTGTTTCTTGGCTTTGGTGAGGAACCAAGACAGACAATAGTAAAAAATCTCACATGAGTAATTTTTTTTCCTATACCCTCCCTCAGTGAGTCAGACACACTACAATTTTGAAATTGTTCTGGTTTTGACAAGGATTCATGAGGAAGTAACTTATGCACAAGACCAAAATAGTATACAATTTGCAAGTGCCACTCTCCACCTTTTTTCCTGGCAGAGTAATAGATATCAGCAAATGAGTTCAGGGCCCAAATTTCAAAGATTTAATTTTATGTTGAGTAATGCCTTACGTTTAGAACATTTTAGCTATTTTTGTACTTCCTTTAAAACTAGCAGCAATTCAGTACCCAAATAAATTTAAAGCTCCAATAATTTTCACCGCATAAATGTTCCTACTGAGATCTGTGCAAATACTTTTGTAGACAGTCTGTCAGAATATGGCCCTTAGAATAAGGCACACCTTAAATATACACTAAAGACACAAATTATAAACAATAAAGATAATTAATATACAGGAGGGTAGAACTGCTAGGCAGAGGAACTTTTGCTTTAACTTTGGCACTTAAACTTTTCTTTTAAATCTACTGTTGGTTTCTGCAGACAGTTTGCAGGTGCATTTGTGTGTACAGTGGAGAAAGATAATTCTGGACAACCATACTCCCCACTTGGAATGGGTCTCACACATCCTAGCAATTATTGGACTGATCTGTTGAACCAGTCAGTCCTTTTATTCAGTTGTTATCTGGACTATCTGATAAAGAGGAAAACAGATTTAAAGAAAATCAAAGGCTGATACACAGCTTCACAAGGGCAACAGCAACAAAAAGAGTAAGAGGGTTGTAAAACACCTATGATACCTTTTCAATAACATCCTTCATACACTGCCTTTTTCAGCCATTTTCAGAACTAACTTGCAATTATGGTTTTACTGTTTATATTTAACCTTTCAGATTCATTTTTCTCAGAAATATCATAGGCAGTTTGGTCCATTGCAGAGATATTACCTGTTACACGTAAGGAATTCTAAATTGGAGATTGACTCTCATTTAGACTCTGATTTCAAAGATCCAGAGCTGTACACCAGTCTTGGTTCTGTCCTTGGACTCTTTGAAGAATCCAATCAGCAACTACTGTAGTGCTGGCACGTACATTTGCTGGTCTATTTGCCCTTGGTTGAGAAGTTCCCTGCATGTAATTTTCCAGACAGCTGGTTTTCCAGCAGGTACAGATAGGACTGAAATAGCAGGTTGAGACCAGATTTCCCTTCCATAGAGCAGCCATACCCCTGCTCTTCCAAAAGCAGCTACTGAACAAGTTCAGAAAGCTGGCAGACACTAAGATGAACATAGCACAATGTTCATAGCATCTAAATTATGCATAATGTAGGGGTATAATTAGATACAGTGGACCATCTATAACTGGAGAAAGTCTCTGATTATTATAGGATGAATGGATAAAATGATCTTTTAGGAGAACATATCGTTCATAATATGAAATAAGGGAAAATTCTGTTAAGGGATGCAGGTAAGTGCGTGTTAAGTCAGACCAAGCCTCCATTGAACTCAGCATCTCAGCCTTGGTAGCGGCATATAGCAGAAGTGTACAGAATCACACAATGGGGATTATGGACCATTTGGACATGGTCTAGGTGACCCTACATGAGTGTTGGGGGGTTGGACCAGATGACTGCCAGAGGTCCTTCCTGCCTCAACCATTCTTTGATTCCATGACAGTTGAGATTTCTCTTTTTATTTTTCCAGCCTCTGAGGCCAATCCAAATTGCAGCACAACCATCTGGAGTATCAGACACTCCTCTTAGGTTATTCTCATCTGCAAAGCTCCTGAGGGTGCACCCTTTCCAGTTCAGTAATGAAGATGTTATACTGTATTGGTGCCAGTACCAACTGGGGACACATCACTTGTGAACTTTGTATAACTGAACTTTGTGTTACTGATCCCTGGGCCCAGGAGTTCATCCAGTTTCCAATCCAACTCATTGTCCATTTACCTACCCTCCTTTGTCATTTTGTCTATGAGAATATTACAGGAGACAGTGTGGAAAGCCTTTCTGAAGGGAAGGTGAACGGCATCCTCTGCTCTCCCTTCCCCCACTTACTTAGTCACCTCATTGCAGTCTGTCACATTGGGTAACCATGAATTCCCCTTTGTAAATACGTGCTGAATACTCACTGCAAATGGTTTACAGGATTAGTTGCTTTGCAACCTTCCCAGGGATCAAAATGAGGCTGACCAGTTCCTTGGATCATCCTCCTTCCCCTTCTTAAAGATGGGAGTAGCAGGTGCTTTCTTCTGCTCTTCAGGAACGTCTCCCAGGCCCCATGATGCTTCAAAGACAATCAAAAGCAGCCTCACAGTGACATCAGCCAGCACCCTCCACCCGTGCACCACCCGTGCATACCTCCCATCAGGGTCCACATTTGCTTAAAAGTGCCTTAATTTGATTCTCCTCCTCCAAGGGTAAGTTGTCCTTGCTCCACACTTGCCCTTGTCTCAAAGGCCTGGGGTTCCTGAAGGCTGGTGTTCCTAGCAAAGGCACAACTGAAGATGCCATTCAGCACCCTGGCCTTTCTGTGTCCTTTGTTTTCACCAGGATCCCTCCTGCTCTTCACAGTGGGCCTACATCTCCCCATGTCTTTCTTTTGCTACTTATGGATGTGTAGAAGTCCTTTGTGTAGCCCTTCACCCACCTTACCTGATTCAGCTCCAGCTGGGCTTTGGCTTTCCTGCCCCCATCCCCATACAATCAGACAGTGTATCTATATTCCTCTTGGGTTTGCTCTCCCTGTTTCCATCTCCTCTATGCTGCTTTTAATGTTTGAGCATTTTTCAGGAGCACCTTGCTTATCCATGATCATCTCCTGCAGCTTTTCTTGATTTAGTTGGGATGAATTATACTTGAGCTTGAAGTAAGTGATTTTCTAATATCAACCAGCTCTTCTGGACCCCTCTTCTATCATGTGCCACAGCCCATGGTATTCTCCCAAGACCTCTGAATAGACCTAAGACTTTCTCAATATCCACCAAGCCCTTATTGCCAAGCACTTGTGCCACTTCTGCATGCAGTCTAAAAAAGGCACCATTTTCCTCACCTCTGTCTCCTAGTAATTTTTTATACAGTGAAATAAAGCAGTTTAGAGATGCAGGTTTTATCTCTTAGCCATAGAAATTTTGCAGCACCTCCTAATCCCTTTGGGGCTCCAGGAAGAGGCTCCCACAGCACCGTTACATGCAGTAGGAATGTGTCACTTGACTTCTCTTCCATGTCTTGCCAGCCATGATATTGGAAGTTCATTGATAATAGCCCAAATGCTGGCCAGGCCAACAGCTTGTAGCCAAAGTACCAGGCCCAAAGGGAAAGGGGGAAGAAAAGCATTTTTGCATTCCCTTGGGCTCTACATGAGAAAGAAAGTAGTTTATGGTCATCTGGATGGACTTTTCCCACCCTTTATGTTTTCAAGAGCAAGGAGTTGTATGTTCAGGCTTTACCTATCCCCACTAATTTGGATCAAGTGGTGGCAATGACTGGCAGCATTTCTAGTCTCTTCTAGAGAACCAAATATGTTGTAAAGTACATACAGACAATGTAGAAATCAACCCCACGGTCTGAAAGTTACCTGAGGCCATAGCTCCCTTCAGAGATAGAGCATTTTGATAAAGAGCCTCAGCTGGTCTTTCTCAACCCATATGCTGCAAACAGATGTGCTGGCGTCACTGCATTTTTTTGCCAGGTTTCTTAAAGCAGTATATTTTAGTGACCACTCACCTCACACCCTCACAAACTCTTGTCAGTACCACAGTTTCTGGGATCAAGGTGGGTGCCTGCTGGCTGATGATGGCTGAGGCCACAGGATCACAAACACAGCACACGCCTCTCTGGGGGGAATATTATCTCTAGCAAATAGCAGCTGCTGGGGCTGTCTGGTTCATGGACTTCCCTGCTGATGTTGTCGACTACTGGCCACTGTAAAATGGGAGGAACTGACAGTTTACAAATTTGAACAACAGTAATATAATTGCTGTTGTTTTTTCTTTTGCTTTGACAGTGCAGTGCAGATGCTTCTGCACTCAAAAAAAATGAGGATCATTTCAAAATTATTGCATTTCTGATCTCTTTTCCCACTTTTCTTAATCCCTGCAGAATGACTAGCAAAACTTGCTTGCAATAATAAAAAGTATTAAAAATGTCAGTGCTCAAGGTCCTACTGTTCTGGCAGTTCCTCAATACATTTCAACAGATAATGATATAATTAACACAGTTTGCCTGTTAATTTCAATTGTGATTAGCACAGTTTGGATAACACTGTGTTTCAACCATTGTAACATGCAAGCTGGATGAGTGTTTCTTTGGGGTTTTCTTTAGGATGCTGAAACTTGCTTCCTTTTGCAGCAGCTGTGTGTGGCAAAAACAAAGCAAGTTCAGAGCTCTGAACACCATATCTCATTGAAAGCACTCCCTATTCTGCTTTGCTTCCCCCTACCAAAGGAAGAACAGCAAGCAACTTCCTTGTGGCTGGCATCCAGAGAGCAAGGAAAGAAACAAACATAAGCATTTGTAAATATTTGTGCCCTTGTTTTTGAGTCATGGCTTTAATTATTGTTTCTGTTTTACTGCTACAGTAGAAATTTATACTAAAATAAGACAATTGCATTTTATTTTCTAAATATCTGAGGAAATGGAATAATGACAGCGGATTGTTACTCCCAGCGAGCAGAACTCCACTGGACAAGCAGTATGTCTGGAGCCAGCAACGAAACAGCTATGAGTAAATGGTTCTTGGATTGAATCAGGATTGTAAAAACTCAGTTCTGAGGGGGCCCAGTGAAAAACATAATCCAAATACTGCTGAGCTTGGGTAAAGCTTGTATTTAATGCTGGTAGCTGAAACTAATTTTGTTTGAGTCTATAAAAACATTGACTAGATGTTTGCTATAAAGAACTGTTCCTGTAGGTAGAGCTGGGGAAGGT
Organism: Dasyornis broadbenti; assembly: GCA_013397935.1. Taxonomy (NCBI): domain Eukaryota; kingdom Metazoa; phylum Chordata; class Aves; order Passeriformes; family Dasyornithidae; genus Dasyornis; species Dasyornis broadbenti. The sequence continues at coordinate 696,419 of VZRN01002386.1, read as the reverse complement.
TCCTAGAAGTCTCCAGGAAAGTAGTTTAGCAGGGAGTTTTCAGCTGACTAATTGTCATTGATGGCCACATAATTGCCTCTGACTTGGTCCCAGGAAAATGAGATCTTGATACCTCTCTATGGAGTCTTGACAGAGTGTCCAACAGATATCATGAAGTGGCTGCCCAAGGCACAGATTTATCACATCCTTCTTTTTATGAAAGCTAGAAGTGCCTCTCTTCACTGCTGTAAGTTACTTTGCTTTGTTTATGTTTCATAACCTCTTCTGTGTAGGAGATGCCACCTCTAACAAATTATAGAGCCAGCTACAGCTGCTACTTCCAAATGCAGAGAGAATAGGCTTTTCAAATGAAACATAAAATCAAAGTTTAAAAAAGCACTGGTAGCAGTTTCACAGTTATAATGAGGAACTGCACCTGCCAAACTAGCTCTTCTTAAAAAGAGGATACAGCATCTATGAGATCCTGTATTAAGGGGTCTGTAACAACAACCTTATTTGGAAATAAATGCTGTTTGGTTCATGGCTGCCTGTGGGATTCCTGCGCTTCACTCCACAGACTGAATTGTTGATCAAATTCATGGGCACATACTTTTGGGCTGGAGTTTTGCCTGGTGCAGTCATGTACCTTGTTTTGGACTCACGTGAGTCCCTGGCCTGAGCATTCCCACCCTCCTTAGCATTATGTACCCAGCTGCTCATCTATTCCTGCTTTAACTCATTTCAAAATCACACTGCTTAGAAAACGTATATTATTAAAAACTCTTAAAATAAGTGGTATCACTTTGACACTGTTGGACTGGCTAGAGATTGAACAAGAGGTTATTCCAGAAAATTCAAGAGGGGAAGTATTCTCTGTTGAGCCACAATTACGGGAATGGGCTGGGAAGAGCACAGAAAGTTCTCAGGCTGAAGATGCTGTGTGCACTCCTGCTTGGTGGGTTACACCTGGGGATACTCACAAGGCACATTTCCCAGAAGTGGCTTCCAGGTTATTTTCAGCCTAAAGTGACCCTCAAACTATTCATACATTGATAACTGATTTTTCATTCCTTTTTTGTTTCCTTTGTGTTTTCACCCCAATCTTCACTCAATATCCTATTTTCTTCTACACCAAAGCAAAATTACACCAGAAATAAGAATTGAATCCTTTTAAAGACTCCAAGGAAATGAAAAACAAATAGGGCATGCCACAAAAAGGTTTTGCCCCAGACAGTTACAGTGTAATGAAATACCAAAAAATCCCAATCTAATTTTTCTGTAATATATGCTATTCCAGATAACTGAAGCCAACATTCCTCCAGTGAAGGTGCCCAAACAACAAAGACTGACAAAATGATAAAGGAAAAATGTTATACGGAAAAAAGAGAAAAATGTAATAACAGCATTTGTTGGACCATATCTTACCAGGAAATCTGATACATTACTAATAAATGTATTACTGTATGCTATGAAAAGAATCAGTGAGATAAGGAAAGAAATATTGTATCCAAGGAACAGCAACTAGATAGCAATCTTAGCTTAGAATAATGTAAGTTGAATTTATAATGGTTCTATCAAAGCATCTGGCAATGTTGCTATAAAATAGGTCTGGCATTTCCATTTTTACCCCTCAGTTACTTTGAAGGCATTTATAACTTTGCTAACCTGATTGAAACTTGCAGTAAAGTATTATTTTCCAGTCTTGCTTGGATGTTTGGGTACTGTTAGTGACTAATAAGAAAGTGCCTTCTGACAAAAAAAGAAAAAGAAAAAAAAAGAAGAAATAAGGCAGCCTGAGGCTTACAAGACAGTACTCGCACAGTTCTTTCCAAAGCCTTTCCTTGTGTTGCCTTCTTCTAACCAAAAACTGAAATTTCTGTCTTCTGTTTTCTGCCTTTCGCATGGTCTTGCTTTATTTATATTAAAAGAAATGACGAGGAAGGAAGTGCTTGATGCAATAAAGTTAGTTCTTGTGCACTATGAATATAAGATACTAAAATCAGTATAGAAATAGAGTGTTTTGAGAAAGAAGTGGTAAAACAAAGGGGAAGGCACAGAATGAAACCCACAGAGCATTGTAAAACAACCTCAACACATTTGAGTTTGCAGAGTTATGGAAATAGTTAGACTATTAGGATACATTAAAATGTAGTGTTATGGGTTCCCATCTGCCCTGTAACTTTACAGGACATGCTATCTCCCAGGATAATTATTGGTTTGGGTTGGAAGGGACCTTAAAGACCATTTAGTTCCACCTCCCCTGCCCTGGGCAGGGGAACCTCCCACTAGACCAGGTTGCTCAAAGCCCCATCCAGCCTGGCCTTGAACACTTCCACAGAGGAGGCATCCACAGCTTCCCTGGGCAACCTGTTCCAGTGCCTCACCATGCTCACAGTGAAGATTTTCTTCCTAATATCTATTCTAAATCTACCCTCTGTCAGTTTAAAATATATTATGCCTTATGGAAGCAAGCAAAGAGAGATGGCACACAGCCTCAGCGTACCCACTGGAGGTTGCAACACGTGACAGTTCTGGTCAGGAGAAAGATAACTCAATTATGGAGAAGGTAAATGTTTATTTATAAATAATGTTATAACACTAGTGAAAAGTGAGATGCCAGGGCAAAAAACTGAAAGGTAGGATCCTAATTTTCTTCTGAAAATTCTGTCTTCTGAAATTTTCTATACAGAAACTTTTTGACCCCAAAATTTATAATAAATTTAGAGGATTAGCTGTATGACACCTAAAAAGAAAATTGGTGTAGTGCAAAAGTAAAAGAAAAGCATTTTCTTATTGATGATATAAATACTGCTAGTTGTCCGCAAAGAGTGGAAAATGGAAGAAATTTTCTGTGGTTATACACTTTTTTTTTTTCTTTGGATCTTAAACTGATTCATTACAAGTTTTGAAGTAAGTCTGGTACAATGATTGCAGCAATTAATTATTTAAGTTGCTACAAGTAAACACTCAGCAAACATCAAATGAAGTAAAATACAAAACCCGACATTAAATGGTAAAGTACATGATTTATAAGAAAAGGAGTTTCTATTCTTGCAGATGTACTTCCTTCTGCATTTTTATGAAAAGCAACATTCAGGCTTCCCATATATTATCCTTTCTTCAGTAATCACAACTTCAATTAGCATTTGTCAACATTTGTACTTTGTTAGGAAGAAAACAGCTTACAGACATCTCCTTTCCTGCAATCAGGCAAAGATTGTGTTCAAGATGAGACAAGCCAATTTGGAACTACAAAACTTTTTGTAAATATGGGAAAGATTGGGGGAAACAGGCTTCATCTTGAAAGATTTCTCCGGTAATAGGGCATTTGACAGAAAACACGCGGGTAAGGAGGCTTTGAGGAAGACAACTTTCCAGCTGAACTTAGCCAGTCAGAGCCTGAGTTTTCTGCAAGTACTCAAAGAGCACAGATCACATGCCAACAGCAGGCAAACATGATTAAAAACTGATTTTAACAAAAAGATTTATAGGAAAGGTAGCTGTCTTAAGGACACTTTTGTGTTGAACTGTGATTACTAATGGGATTACACTGGGCTGAAAAAGCTCAATAACAGCCGTGACACTGTTAAGGATTGTTTAGCCAGCCAAACCTCCTGGAAGCAGGACTGGGAGAGAGCCTGAGGCTGGTTCCTCGCTCCTGTCTGAGAACGTACGGCAGTGTAGAAGAGAGTTTGCAAAGAGAGTTAGCCTGGGATGTGCTCAAAATCTGAAACGTAGATTATACTATATTTTAAAAGCTCTACCATAGGATAATTAAAGTCAATAATTCTTGCTGGAAAACTTGCTCCAATCTGGAAAATGCCCTTCTTTGTACTTCTCAGTGTTTCCAATGAAAATATCAGTGCTATGACATACTTATTGCATTTTCTTTGCTTTTGGCATGCTGTAAATGTTTGACTCAATTGGATGAGAATAAAGGAAGATGCTCAACACACTGTAATTACTTTTCCTATTTCTTGATTTACCAGTTCTCAATGGTTCTTCCCTCTTCATTATAATTATACTGAAAGCTCTGTATTTCCATATCTTTTCCATAGAGATTGTTTAAATATGAATAAGATGAAATGACTGTAAAAGGAAGTGCTACCAAGTCTTCTCAGCAACAGTCAGTGAATTTCCTCCTTGTTTCACTTAAATTTCATAAGAAGATTTATATCTTATTTACTGGAAAGAAAAAATCCTTTTCATATCTTTAGTCATTGATTTGCTACCATTTATTCCGAACACCAATGCCATGGAGAGTTTAATCTTGCTCTAGTATAATGAGTAACTATTGAAGTCTGTTATGTATTAACCCTATATTTCCTGAAGTTTGATAAATGTTCATTAAAATACTATTATCTTGTTTCATGTTTTTAATGGAAAAGCCTTTTTTTCTAAGTGCCACAGCTCTAGTGTCCCTACTCCCTCTCTTCCTTGGAATTTATTTTTGTTTGTTTGGAGGCTTTTGTGTTGGTTTTTTCTGGGGTTTTTTTTGGTTTTTTTTTTTTTTTTTTTTTTTTTTTTTTTTGTTTTTTTTTTTTTTTTTTTTTTTTTGGGGGGGGGCGGTTCTGTTTTGTTTTGGGGTTTTTTTGGTATTTCTTTTCTGCCTTTTTTTTTTCCCTGTCCAGGGTACATTTCTTCTTTTTCATACACTATAAAGAAAACTCTCACACTGTCTTGACTATCAACAGCTGGGCTTGTGGTGGGAGTGTGGAGCCGGCTTCCCAAGGATCATTTGAAGTATTTTGTCCCACACGTGTAAAGCTGTGTAACAACTCTATGCACATTTGAAATTTACTTGACCTTTTGTCCATCAAATACTTACCCACCCTCCAGGGCTATTCTTTGATGGCCTTTTCTCATATGTCTTTGCATTTAATGGATTGCTTTTCAATTTTAGAGTGGCAGGGTGTGCCTGTGTGTGGGTGTGTGTAAGAAGAAACATAAGACTGTTTTAAACCCTAACTAAAATGTCTTTTTTCCACTTGTCTAAGAGCTGTAAGGAATAAGAGAGGCAAAGTAGCTCCTCAGCTTATTATACCTGGTGGATGCCAGTGGGATACACATTACTGACTGTGCCATAAGGTACATTTGAGTGGGCAGACAGGGTCTTCCTGGGTATCCAATGGCAAAAGAGTCCACCACACTTCCTGTCCAAAATCAGGGTTACTCAGCAGGTACTACAGAGCTTGCTGCTGATCCTTCACCCCGATGTGATTGCGAAATATGCTCTCCAACTACACTAAAACGATTCAAAAACTCTGTGCAGGCACAAATCCATGCAGTTGACTGAGATGTGCTCTGCCCACAGCCAGGGTTAAATAATATTTTCAGTATAACTGTAATTATTTTTTTTTCAGAATATTACCATTTTACTTATGAAGTGAATGAAATTATGACATGAAATACTTAGTTTATTTATTTGTCTCCCTTTTAACTGCAAAGTAATACTTGAAAGACCATGTAAAATGGCCTATGAATGGTTTTCCCTCAAAGTTAAAATTCTTTACTTAAAACTGGTTGAGACAAATGACTTTGGTGACACAAATGCAACATACTAAAATTATTACCCCATGTGGCAAGGAAGAATGGGACTTGTTTCTATTTCCCAAACTCAGAATGATTGTGTAAATTTTATTTTGTTTTTGTTTTTAATTAAAACTCTAGTACAGCATCTTTTGTGTTTATGGTAATTATGCTGAACTTTGTATCCCAAAGGAGAAACGTGTAAATGGTTCACTCTTTTGTGGCTATTTGTTCGTGCCGTTAGCTCAGGAAATGTATTTTCCAAGCTCTGCATTAGTTTAGTCAACTGGTGACAAAAGTAGTCATTTGTATTAACACAAGCAGAGCAGAGTTAAACCACAGAATAGACTACATTTCTAAGTAACATAATATGACCATCTGAGGAGGCAGTGATTGTACAGAATGGTTTGTCTTAAGTTTATTCTTTATTATTCATATGCTAGTTGTCAATGTGGATGGAGAATGGCTTATAAATCATTAACAGCTGTCACTGGAAATATTTGTATTTTAAGAACTTTTCAAGCTGTCCCAATGTCCTTGAAACCAATGTGGATACTACTCTCAACTTACACAGTAATAGGGAATTTAGGCTTTAGCAACCACACGTAATGTCTGCTTTGGATTTGAAGGATCCACTACAGACTCAGCCCGGAGAGGTGGCTGAGGCTCTGCCCTGGGCCAGCAATGCTGCAGCACACAAGCAGTGATGCTGAGGGCCACTTGCCAGCCGTCAGAGGGGAAACAACTGAGTGATCCTGCACCAGCACAAATACAGCTGCTAGAGCAGCATGGCACAGGCATCCATGAGCTACCAAACCAAAGATTTTGGAGAAAAACGGGTGTGGATTCCAAGACAAATGGTTTGAACTCAGTGCAAGTCCATCAACTTACAGTGAGTTCCCATGGTTGGTCCCAATGTTACAGAACAGACAGTTTGCAGTCTCAGGGTGCATGGAGAATACAGGATCTGGATTCCAGTGGTACAGTGGGATTCAGGACAGTGATACTTGCCCAGTAGCGGTGAGCCACCTCCAAAGCTGCACATGGTTGCTGAAGTGCCCCACGGTGCTCCTTGATCCCCATAAGATCACTGGGACACAGAGAGGGACATGGCCCTTACACTGTGTTTATAAACTCCCACAGGGCTCTGGAATTGCAGACACCTGCCAAGCTCTCCTCCTGGCCATCCTCTAACTCCACATCCTGAAAATCCCTGCTCCCTCCCCAAGTCCTTTCCATTTCCCCTTTTCTCCTTTGGGATCCCAGGGCTGCCACTTCTGCCACCTCCACTGCCAGCCTGAAATGAAATTATGACATGAAATGCTTAGTTTATATATTTATCTCCCTTTTAACTGCAAAGTAATACTTGAAAGACCATGTAAAATGGCCTGTGGATGTTCTTCCCTCAAAGTTAAATTTCTTCAAACAGGTTGAGATAAATGGTTTTGGTGACACAAATGCAACATATTAAAATTATTACCTCATGTGGCAAAGAAGAATGAAAGCCAAGATCAGTCTTGGCTGGTCCTGGTCAAAAGCCAGCCTGAGTCTGGGCTGGCAGCACCCACATCCCTGCAGACAGTCTGGCCCCATCCTGAGCTCCCTGAGCTCCCAGCCCTGTGCTGTGCCAGCCCACGCCTGGCAGAGTCTGTGCTTTATACCAGGTAGCTGCCTGCTTCTGCAGAAGTGCTCTGGAAATACCTTTCCAAAGAGCTTCTCAGCTTAATATCAAGAGTTGGCATGGAATAGTGCCGACAGATTACGTGGAGTGTCTGGCATGCACTCTCCCTTAAAAACACCACCACTAAACCCCTTCTGTTCTACAGTGTTTCAAATACTCCTGTTTTATACTAAAACCAGGAGCTATTCCTGTAGCAAGTTATTAAATGTAGTAAATCCTGACAAACAGACTTTTGCAGTAATCCTGTAAGTTAAAATTTCACTACAGTTTGCACTTCAGAACTTGAATCTCATAAAAAGCACATGGTTTCTCAAACATGTGCCATGTCAAACCGAGGTCCCCCCCATCCCAGCCAGCTCCACCAGGTCACATTACCTGTACAATGATGTCCATATTCCCTCAAGTCTCCTCTCCAGCAGGACGATGGACTAAAGCCCAACTGAAGTCCCATACAGCCTGAATTAGCCTATTATGATTCTACTATTCCTTCCCAGGTGCAGGACTTTGCATTTGCCTTTGCTGAATTTGTGCTTTTGGCCAAATGGCACACAGCCCTTGAGCATGTTGGCTGATTCCTGCCCCCCAGTTTGGTGTTGAATGCAAATTTGCTGAGAGCAAACTCCACCAGGTCATCAGTAACGATGTTTAAGTTGACAGGTCCCAGGACAGATCCCTGAACTCTACTCCTGAAGCATCCAGAATTCCATGGATTATATTTCATTAACCACTGCCCTTTGATCCTGACTACACAATCAATTTTTTACGCATCTCACTGTCTACCCATTTAGACTGTCACATCCTAACTCTGATACTTGATGGACTTAATGTTTGCAAAACAGAGCACATGCTCGGTCAGCTCTTACTTCTTGAGCTTCCTAAGAATTGCCGTGAGTGTCTGTTGATCCATTTTTCACGTCAACTCTACAGTCTTTAAAAGCTTAATTGCATGTCCTTTCCCTGTCTTGGATCTGTCTCAAATGAGTCTGAATAACTGATTATCCAAACTTTAACTGGAGTTTAAACTCAGACTAATCTTATATGTCAACTAGGTTTAGCAAACCATTACATTGGTTTAAACACTCTAGGCAATAGCTGTTTCAATGATTATTTTATGTGATGTAGTGGACAGTTGAGAGCTTTCTCCTGTCTGACCATTACCATTGACCTGCAATGCTTGTATTTTCTGGAATGACTCAAGAACAGGCGAACAAGAGGCTATTCTGTCCCTCACAAAATACTGGTTTTCATAACACTGTGCTAAAGAAATTACACATTTGGAAACTAGAGAAAAGTAATGCTTGGCTAGTTTTCTGCTGCTCTGACAATGCAAGCATGGTTTTGCTGGCCAGTGCACTCTGCCTGCTGTGGACTGTTCTGAATCTTTCCTTAAAAGTTGAAAAAATTTGAATGATTTTGCCACTAGACTCCATAACAGCAAAACATTAAAAATAGCAAAGGATGTTGTTCAGTGTTTATTTATAAACTCATTGCTAGTTGTTAAAGCCCAAAGCTGTTTCTAGACAAAAATGGAGATAAAGCTGCTTGTCAGCAAGATAAGGGCAAGAAACACATACTCCAAATCACCTACTCTGAACACAGATAATTCAAAGTCAAGTTAACTGAACTATGCTGACTACTAGTGATGTATCACTGAGACACCCACAAAATCTTAATGCTTCCCAGCAATGATAATGTGAAAGAAAGATTTTTCAAAAGCACATCTTTGAAAAAAGTCCCAAAATCAAAGAGTACTTGAGGCTGACAGAGATCTCTGGAAACCATCTATTCCAGCCTCCTATTCAGAGCCACTTTGGCTACAGCAGGTTGCTTGGGACCATGTCCAGTCAGGATTTGAATATCTCCAAGGATGGTCAGTCCACCACCTCCCTGAGTAATCTGCTCCACTGTTGGACCAACCGAACAGCAAACATGTTTTCCTTACGTTGGAGTGGAATTTCCCACTTCAGTCTACCCTCATTGCATCTTAGCCACACGCTGGGCACCACTGAGAAGAGCTGGGCTTTGAGAAGAGGTTGGACTGAGCAGTAGGTTGGACCCAATGATCTTGGAGGTCTTTTCCAACCTAAGTGGTTCTTTGATCCTGTGGTTCTAAGCCTGAACCCTCTTCTTTACACCCACTCCCCTTCAGATGTTTGCACACACTGATGAATCTCCCTGAGCCATTTCTCTTCAGCCAGTTTACGCTCCAGTTCTTTCGTCAACTTGGTGACCCTTCACTGGGCTTGTTCCAGTATGTGCTTGTCTCTTGTACTGGGAAGCTCATCATGGGCACAGCTTTCCACAGATGGGCCTCCCCAGTGCTGAGCAGAGGGGAAGGATCACCTGCCTCTACCTGCTGGCAGTACTTGGCCTAATACAGCCCAGGGTACATCGGCTTCCTTCCCACAGCGCTGGTTCATGATCAGCCTCTTGCCCACACTCACAGGGTTTTCTCTGCAAAGCTGCTTCCCAGCAGCAGGCTCCCAGTCTGTGAAGGTGCATGAAAATCCTTTCAGTCTCTCAAGAAAAAAATAAGGGTAACATTCAGCAAATGACCAAAGTCATCTAGGGAGCCTCCTTTTAGGGGTGCGCTGAGTGTCTCACACATGCTGACAACAAACTGTACAAAACCTGCAGGCATTACTGCTGTGGCTGTAATGGTCGGGGCACCAGAATGCGTTACTTCTCCTTCACTCCTCAGCCCTTGCCCAAGCTGCCCTATGCTGAAGACGTGTTACAGGGAAGAAAAAGAAAAGTTACTTTTAATCACCTTAGGTAGTGCAAGGAACTGACACAAAGCCTCCTTCCACTGAGGCACTGGAGAAACAATACACACAATGCCTTTTTTCTAGTTCACTTTTTAGGGAAAGAAATGTAAGCCAGTCATTCCCATCCAGAGAATGTGACCATGCAAAATCCCACAAGAGCACCTCAAGACTGCAGGTAGGTATTTCTGCCCTGGAAGGAAAGAGAGAAAGAGGAAAAAAGTCAGTTGCTTCTTCAGAATCATAATTCCTTTTCCCTCCCTCTCTGGGCTTGGTGTACTATTGCCATCTCCCTCCCAAGACAAATGGGACAGCTCTGGGATTTCATCTTTTCAGGGCAGAGGCAAAAATGTTTGGATGTTTTAAGGATATTACAAGTTACTGCATTTCAAGTTACAATCCAAATACCATTTTCCAGGTTTGTAATGAACAGTTTTAATAAAGTTATAATTTTCTGATGCTCTGTGCTTCCTTTGCTTTCCTTTTCCTCCAATGTCATCTTAACATATCTGGGAACATCAACAAGAAAACTAATTCCAATTTTTTCTGTTGCTTTGCATCTCACTCTACAAGTTCTTCTATAGATGCACATTCTGTACTACTGCTGAGAAAAACTCCCCAAATTCTGACTATTCTTGTCATAAAGTATTTGTGTTATTGAAGCTGTACATTCAGGAATGTCTGAACTTACTGAAGCAAGGACAAAAGGTTGGAGGGGTTTGTTTTTTTTTTTTTCTGGAATATGTATGAGCCACTAAGCATTACAAAACTTGAGGGTTAGGGTAAGGCTACAACAATGTTGTACCCCCTCAGAAAGTAGAAATTTCCCACACATAGAAGAAGCTGCAATGACTCAGCTACAGGGTGCACAGTGTCTGCAGGTTTTAAGAGCAGCTGGTTAGGAGTGATCCAAAAATATGTTCTGAATCACCAAAGGGCCCCAGACTACGTGCTCTGTGATACCATGACAAAGCCAGAGATGATGTGACTTGTTTCTGTTTCAGGTCTTATCTGAGAGTGGGTGAAATTCCTGGTGTGCTCTTGACATGTTGCCTGAGCAGGTAAAGGAAGTTTTTTTCCTTTCTTCAGCTACAAGCAGAGAACACACTACAGTCAATCAGAGCAAATATCACCAAAATCAATGTTTCATGCCCATGGATTTCTAAATTCTGTGTGAATTTCATTTTCACAGCACTTAATCCTAAGTCCATTATAATCAATGAATTTCACGTAAGGACTAACTATAGAAAATAATACATGAAAAATACATAACACATAGAATTAATATCATGAAATAATGGGTTAATATATTTAATAAGAAATATATTCTATTAATAATACATTATGAAACAATGTAATATTAATGTATGAGAAATATACCATAATAATACAGAGAAATATGTAGTATGAAATTATAGAAATGAAAGGTCAGATACTATGTCTGAATTTTTAATGGAGATTACTTAAGTGCCTATACTCGTGTTTTTACGTGTGAGGCACAACAGACATAGTGGCACAAATCAGCTGCATACCAGTGAGGTTGCTCAATAGGAGCAATAAGTGATTGCTTAATCACATCAGCCTCTTCACATGGAGATAAGGCATGCAAAGCTCTCTTCCCAGCTGAACCTGCAGGGATCACTCTGCCAGGAAGATACAATTGCCTGGGACAGCACAGTTCCTGTCACATTTCTTACATAGCCCACTGGCCAGAAAGGCCACTTCGCCTTCAAACCCATAACCAAGTGCACCTCTTTAGGAGAGTGCTGTGCATAAGTCCATGCATAGCATCAGTGCAGCGGTTCTCAGTGGGAAAAGGTCACATCCTACACTGACAGTGCTGCTTTTCAGCTCTATTGGTCAGAGCTTTCCTGCCACCGTCCTGCCAACCCTGAGATATCCCACTTAAACAGACACAGCTCAGCTCTGGGAAGACGGATGAAACCAGAGCACACAAACATGCAGCTGGACACCATCTGCTCTCTGGACTTAACTCTTGGCAATAGGATGTACAGATGTGTGAGCACGTGTTACTACAAAGCACAGAACGAGAAATTGTGTGTGTAGTGAGGATGAGGATGTGAATGGGAACAACTAATTAAATGCAGAGGCAGAAGGAACTGCAGAATTTGTGGAAGGATTGCCTAAAGCATAGATCTTAACAGTTGTGTAGCAGTGCCCTGATCTGATGCTTCTCTCTGGTCAGTGAATATTTGATTCTTCCACACCAAAATGAGGACACTTAATAGTACCAGCAGTGTATTCTGAAAATGCTTCTTAGTTTGTGTTCCCTACCAGTGGAGACAAAGATTCCAGGCAGGATTTGGTAGCAAGCAGATTTAACTAAATCATCAGACGGCAATGCAGCTTTATTGCTTAAAACCTGCCTGACCCCTGTTATGAGTGAGGATAACTGTAGTGTCACTATAGGCAGATGCAGGATGGGGATCCAATGTTTACGGAGGCAGGTAGCAGAGACTAAGGGTACGTGTGTACCAAGACTCTGCTCTGTTGCTCAGGAGGTACATGCAAGCTGCTCCTCTACGTTGCCTGAAGCCAGGTCCCCGGAACAGCACTGAAATCCCAGAGCAGACCCATCCTTAAAGTGCAGCTCTGCAGCCAGAGTCCAAGCTTCTTCCAGAGGAGGTGGTTCCTCCCTGCCCTTGCTGTGTGCCCATGTATTCTCAACACCACCTTCTGCCAGCCCCAGATTCACACAACTACATGGTTACTGGATCACAGAGCTAGTGAAACCTACTCTTTGGCATAATATATCTTGCTTCTATTTGCAGTATAACAGAGCTCAGCTTAACTTGACCCAATGTCAAACTTGATAGAAAATGGGCAAAGATGACCTGTTACCATTCCAAAGGATCACATGATGACTGTGTGAATAATAACTGAACTCATCTTGTCCCACTACCAATATAGTTTCCAAGAATATTTGCAGATTTCTCATATGAGTTCTCTCTGCCAGTCCCTTTCTCAGCTTCCTGCTCAGGTTTTTATAAGGCCTCTTCTGGGCTTATTTTCCTGCCTTTAACTTATAAGAAAAATGACTTTAAGTTTAAAGGGAAATGAATAAGATCTTTATAACACAGTTCTTCAGATAAACATAAAATTATGAAGGTATAGGTAAAAAATTGCATGAAGCCCTTCTAGTAGCATCAGAACATGATTTTGAGTAGCATTCATCTGCTAATGATCTCTTAATGATTATGTTTGACAAACAACACAATGAGAGGAACTAAAAAAATGTCTCTGCAGCTAGCTATGGGATGAGAGATACAGATCTGTCTTGGGTGAGTCAAAGGTAGGGTATGGGAAACATTACAGTGGCAAGTACTTGGCTTCAGATGTTTCTCATAGTCTATGGAGAAACACCAGTTATGGAAGTGTTGCATTTCATTTGACCCTGTAGGAAGACAAGCTTTCACAGATTGTGCTGGGGATTGTGAATCTTTGTCCCTTTGCTTTAAAACACGATAGCTGGCTCAGAGACGCAATCTTCACATTTTTAGTCTGGCTGCAGAACATATTCAGCTGCACAACATAGCTGTGGTTTTCCTTCCTATTAAAACCAGGATATTATGTATTCAGCTATTACATTCCTTTATTTTTGTTATGTAAATGCGTAATACCAGGTATTACAAGAGGCTGTCCCCAGTCTACAGCATGAAACTCCATGCTATTCTGAAACCTTCCCACCACCATGGAGAGTTGATAGCCCTGCCAGTTATCTCCTGTATGCCACTGTCTGTCTGTCACCACCATGGTGCCAAGCACAGGGTGCTCTCACAGCCCTAGGGGAGGTTGATAAAAGTAATTCCTTAAGCCAGGCACATTTACATAAAACATGTGTGTGCAAGATAAATCATGTCTTTAGGCTGCTCAGAGCTATATTTTGGAGGAACATTTTCCTAATCTTCCTCTAGTTTGTTTCATAGCATTTCTGTTTTCATGGCTGACTTAGCAAAGCAGAAAATCATGATTTATAAAGATGGAAGGAAAGACTGGGAGCAAGCACATGTAAATGTAAATAAATAAAATACAAATAACAAAATATAATTATAAGAAAGAATCATCTGGATGCAATCCTGTGTAATGTATTCTAGGACAACCCTGCCTGAGCAGGGAGGTTGGACCAGATGACCCACTGAGGCTCCTTCCAACCTCACCCAATCTGTGATTCTGTAAATGGAAGACCTGGTGCCTCAGGACTTCGTAGGCTGTGGTGCTTAAGGCGATTTTCCAAGCTATTTCCTCCATCTAGGTTACAGAGGCATTTACCTAAACACAATTTTAAGCATAATATTGGTCACACATGTCTTAACAGGAAAAAAAAAACATGTCTGCTTCTGCAATTGCTCTTGGTTTTGCTCTGCTTTCACTAACACAGGCAGCACATCCCCAGAGCTTTGTACTGGGACATCAGGGAACTTTGCAAGCGCAGAGCTCTGGACTGTACTATTGCTGTCACTAGAAACAGACCATAAACTTTGATACAAGACTGCAAATCCTCAGGACTGACGCTGGTCAGGCTTGCCTTGGCTGAACTCTCCCTCACCTGCCTCCAGCTCTGGCTTACTTGGTTGAGTTGAGAGAGCAACTTCTCTGACTGTTCAGATGTCTGTGGCTAATACCTTTTACTTTGTGTGCCACAATCAGAGTAACAAGCAGTTACTCTGCACTGAATGAGATTCAGCACTCCAGCACCAGATTTAGTGCAGGGAAATGCAGACCTGATGAACAGCAGAGATCTTGAGAAGAAGAGACATGGGAAGCAGCGTAGAGAAGCACAGGCAAGGGATGATAAGAGATGAGGTGCAGGCTGTCACCAGAGATCCTATAACTATAAACAGTGCTCTAACAATCACTTAAAGAAATACAGAGACAAAACTGGAGAAAACTAGGTTTAGGGGCAACAAAGAGAATAAAAGGCAGTGTCTAACCTATGTAAAAGGTACTATTTACAGTGTCTAACCTATGTAAAAGGTACTATTTACAGTAGGTGTGAACACAACATGAAGCTGCAGACTGGTGAAGAAAGGACAAAGGTGTAAGAGCATGTTAGCAAAGGATGACTCAAGTGGATCTTGGAGAGAGGAAGAAGAAACCATCAAGGTGAACATTATATTCTTCCAGAGGGGCACCCAGGTGCTGAAATCTCTCCTACCAACACTAGGATGCAGCCATCAGCCTTAAGACCCATTGGAGCAGCAGAGGGACAAGAGGGAAAAGGGGAAGAAAATAATGTGTATGTGCAGAACAATTTTTAATTGAATTCTGGTTTTGGGAAGCACCCTCTAAGCACAAAAGTGAGGTACACAGAAATCCTTTGTGTTCTGAGGTGTGTCATTATTATTATTATTGCTGTTGTTGTTGTTATTTTCTTCTAAATTGGGAACTGAGTTCCACAGGAATGTTTAGAGTACTTACATATGGCTTCAATGACTACTTCATGATTTCACAAGAAGTCTGTGAAATGCAGGCATCCCGGAAAGGGTCACTGGCTAAGGTCCTTCCAATAGCAGGCCCCACATCAGTCCTATTAGACAGCTCTGAAACCTCTCATGGTCTCTCCATACAGAATTACTTTTCCATTTACAGAACATTGAACTAGTTATTCCTCCCTCTTGACATAGAGCTTCAGTTCCTTCAGTGAATGTTTATACTTTCTGACTTGATATTAATATTATTAACACTATAAAATATATTCTTGACACTAAGGAAATATATTGGCAGTATTTTTTATGGTTACTGTATAGCATCCAGAAATCTTATGTTTCATGCCTCGGCCTTAACAATTCATTAATGAATGAATTCAGTTCCCAAAAAAGTCCCAATAGGCACAAACAGTCCTATTGATTTCTGTTGCATTTGGGAGGTCTGGAGCGAAGGTTTTAGCACAAGACTGCTCATGAGATGTTTTTTGGAAACAGCATAAGTGGTTTAAAGTTTACCAGCACTTAGAGGCCATATGGGGATACTTGTATTACTACTGCTATAGTGGGTAAAAGGAACACTTCAATGCCCAAGGCTATTGAGCTGGCTCTAAGTATGTTTCCAGCAGCTTTGGTTCAGTGCTGGCCAGAGAAGAGTTTGTGGAATCAGTTTTCATCATCCAAGGTGATCCAACAAGATGACGAAGGGGCAAAACCCTCTTGCATAGTGAATAGAAATACTCTTGCAATATTCAGTGACGAAAGTTGTGATTTGGCATTTGCCTGCTGAGCAAAGCATTTGGGAAACTTCAGCCAAGCAACCACTGATATTATAGCCCAGATATTTATCAGTCTGAAACATGTAAAACATTGAACGTCCACGCTAAGACTGCACTTTTGAGGTTTTTGATACCCAAATCCTTGGAAGTTAAAAACATATTTGAAATCCAGTCCAGTATTGCATATGTGTTGTACACAGTCACCCTTAGCTCATAGGTCAGGGAAACACATCTGAGAAGCGAAATTGGTTGCTGCAATTAGCAGAGGACAGTGATTAAGAAACAACTGCATCATCTTAATATCAGTAGTTTGTAGATCTTAGGATTGAGCTTGCTCTGTGTGTGAGAAGAATAACTGAGCAGAAAGTAATGCAGCCTGAGTAGACTACAATAGTTTCTCTTGTTTTCCCTCTTTCTTTTATCTAATTATTAAATGACCCTCATTTATGGGTATTGATTCTTTAGTAAATGTTAATATGGGATTCTCTTCCAAGAAAAAGGTCAGACTATTAAACCATGTAGTTTAGTGGTCACATAACAGGGTTAAGTGGGACAGTGATGCATCTCATATCTGCTGAAGGGAAAAATGCAATCAGAGCTAGAGGATGGAAAAGAAGATGTCAAGACCCCATTGAACAGATTTCATTACACTGGATAGCCTATCTGTCTTCACTGTCCCTGTGTGTGCATGGCTGGCTTCTGTCTGTCAAGTGCAGTACATGCAAAAGATAATGCTGAACAACAGGGAACAGTAGAATAGAAAAAACACAGAGAAAGGCATAAAAGCCTATTGCTAAACAATGCCCTTTTCTAGCTGGAAAAAAAGCAGTGGATGTAGCACAGTTCAGCAAAAGGCTTTTCAGAGAAGTGCTGTGATGGCTGAGTGTCTCATTCCGGCTGCACTTTGCATGGAGCCTCGCACATGAAGAGTGAGATAATCTAACCTGAAGTTCATCTCTGTCCTGCACATCACGTGCCCAGGAGTGTGACTGCAGAGCCTGCCACGGCCAGGCAGCCAGGCAGGCAAGGGCCACGCGTGTGCTGGCAGGAGAGTCTGCTGCCAGCCTGTGCCTCTGCTGCCCTGTGCCAGTAACACTTAGCACAAGCATCTGATGCGGAACTCTTTTTTCTCTAATTTGAGTATGCTGTGATCTACAGTGGAATAAATGAATCCTCCAGTACAGAGATGAGAAGGGAAACCTCTCTCTCCACAGGTGGCACAGAGCCCCCAGGACTAATTTGCAAAGAACAAACTAATGATAGATAACTCTCCAATTTTCCTTTCCTGGGCCAGGAAAAGCAAAAATATTCAGACCGCCATTAAAACTGAAATTTATTTTAGACATCAAATCTTTTAATGTAGGAAATGAGAGGCTTTAGTGGAGATAAAACGTTTTACATTTTGATTTCCTGCCACTCTTCAATGCACAAGGCAAGGCTATTATGTCCCACCAGTTTCCTGGGACTCTACAGGGCCTCTAGTGACTCAGAGCAGAAGCTGCAGATCTTCTTCCAATCAGACACCCTCAGCTGACTGCTTCTCTCCCTGGCTCTGTCCTCATCCATCCTGGAAATTGTCTCCCCTCTCAGTGTAATGCTTTGTTTACCTTTGTTATATTCTGGGGAAACATTCAAGAAAGTATCTATGTTGCTCATCTTTACAGTCACCATACTTAAAAAAAAAAAAAAAAAAAAAATTACATATTTTCTCCTCTCCCAAGTTCCTAGACCTTAAAAGTCGATGGACAGATGTCCACCAGATACAGTTTTAACCACAACAGTCAACAGGAATTTTGTTGTTGATGTTGATGAAGGATGGATCTGAGGCAGATATTTCCAGGGTGGGCTCCTCAAGTTTAAACAATAAATTGTTTTAAAACAGAGTAAAATTCCTGTGTTGTTTTCCTGTGTTCTCAGCTTGTACTGGAAACACAGAGACTGACTTGCACATTCCAGTATCTTCCTTTATACATCTTTTCTGCAAACTTGGGTTCAAATTAAGACTCAAGTTAAAAGTAGCCAGTTCAACCCAAGGTTAACAGTAGAGCCAGAGAATGGCCAGAAAGAGTAGCATAGGCAGAAATAATGGCATTCAGCTTAATTTCATCTGCTTTAGACATAACATCTAATAATAAAAAGAAACCTGCACAAATCTGCTCTCCAAGGTAACAGTTATGCTTGTTTACCAACATGCTTGCACAAATCTGGTTTGGAACAGATGATAATTTCCTCATCCTCTGAGTGTAGAGGAAAACAGATGAATGTGAGAATGGATGAGTATATTTAGGCCACAGAACCCCCTCTGAAATTCCTTTATAAAGTCACTGGTTTCCCCTCATGCTGAAGGTAATGTCTTAGTACAACCACCAGACCTTAAAAATTAACAGTAATGCTGAAAGCACCATGTCTGCAGGTTAGTAGCTTATTAACTAATAATATTCCTGTGTTAAAGAAAATAAAAGTTGCCATTTCATCATCAGAAAGTGTCAAATGCCTTAGCACTTTCTTTTGGTCTTGCTAAGCCTTTTCTGTGGGGCTGGAGACCTGTCAATTAGCAGAAGTTTGGTTCCTGAATAGACCAGGTCTGAAAATTTGGAAGAGAAGCCCAGGAGTAGCATACAGAGAGAACTTTAGGAAATACAAATAATGTATTTCACTCAGTGTGTTCTGGCTTGCTTTCTTCCAATGTCTTTTCAGTTGTATGCCTCTGGAGCAGCCTCAGGAGGCACCACTCCTCCTCTAACTCTACTCTGAGCATGGTGCTGTCACCTCTTTGGGCTGGACTGGCCTGTTGTTTTCCATAAGACTCATGCAGAAACCTTTCTTACAAGTTTGCAGTTTTGCCAACCAATGTCATATAAATATTTCAGGCTAAGCTCTCTCTTACAAAAATAGTCCACTAAAATCAGGCTTAGCCTGCAATGTAGCAGTGATTTCTGCATCTCATGCACAAAGCAGATTCCCTTTAGCACAACACCATAAGAAAGCCTCACAGCACTGGGAGTGTCAGTCTGGACAACAGCACCTTCCCCAGCCACAGGTTATTTCTGTCCTACAGCACTCAGTATGTATCTCCAGTGGCTTCAGAATGGATGCCACAGTGGGGCCTCTTCAGTGCTAGAGAAACGTAGCAGGCTTCAGTTAAAAGCTCATTTGAGTCAATAGCAAGACTCAATTTATGGGTTACAGTGGACTAGATGTGCATCTGAGCTATTCCCTTTATAGTCACTGACAAGAATAGTTACAGCTAAGCTATGACTCATTTTCTTCTTAAAAGAATGTGCTGGTTTGAAAGGAAACCAGCAGGAGAAGTGAACCCCACACAATTACCTTAAGAGAGATTTCAGCTCACAGTTACAATTTAATAGAAAGATTACAAGAAATGCAATGTTGCAGGAAAATTGGCTTAAACCCACAAAGTCAGAGTACAGCCTTCACTCTGTGGGTCAGGGTGGTGGTCACAGTCCTATCAAGCAGTGGTTGCAGTCCTGTTGAAGGGATAGTTGCCATTGAAAGCAGTGATACTGTGGAAGTTCTGGTCCTCCTCTGGATCTGTCTAGTGGTGATGGTGGTGATATCCCAAGTCCCTAGTTATATATGATCAGGTTCAGGTGAGAATGCTCAGTACCTCCCCCAGGGCCGGCTGTTTCACAATGGAAGCATGCAATCCTGTGAGTTTTTGCACTTGCTTGTTCTGCTGGTGCATATGAGTCTATGACGATCCATTAGCAGAAATGACCCCCTCAGAATGGGTGTGACTCTGCTTCCCTGGAGGGAGTTATCACAGCTGAGTCTAGTGGGAAGAAAAAGAAACTCTGCCCTGCTTGGAAAGGTTTGCCTCTTCTCCCCTATCTCATTTAACACCCAGCTTGTATCTTGAGGTGTGGAGTGTGCACTGGAAATGACCCATTATTAACAGTTCATCAGAAATTATGTAGAGGGGAGCAGAATACACAGTTTGGATTACACCCACACAGTGCTAAACTTCCCCCATAACAAGACAAGGAGACATCTAAAATTCGTTTTAAAAATACGATTTCCACTGTCTGTACAGAGACCAGAATACACATGTCCACCTGGCTGAAATTAGGTGAGATGAGTCATATTCATAGAGATTTGCCAGACAGAAGAGCACCCTCAAACTTCAATATCTAGGTGAAGGCACTGTAAAACACAGTGGAGGTGTTGAGTTCAGGAGCATGCATAACCCATACTAGGCACTTATTGAACCCATGCAGCAGGGAATAGAACCTGATGTCAGGGCTGGTGTGATTCACCCCAAACTGGGCCAAAAGACACTTCTGAGACAGGGTCAAAGAAGTGGGTATTTACTTTATTTGGTGTGCCAGGTGTGGGGGAATTGCTCCTCCAAACACACATACTGGCACTTCATACAACACAATGTTATAGGTAAAGTTAATGAATATTCATCACATTCCTTGGGACAGGCGTGGTTATACAAATTACTTCTCGGAAATTATTAATATCATTAGCATTAGTGCCACGCATGCCCTGTGTATGCTGGTGGTCATACTGAGGAAGGCTTTTTCTTCTTCCTCGGGGGTCTTTTTCACAGTGCACTTTTCACCTTTCTTTCTGCAGCATGCGTAGTCCTTCTGAGAGTGATTCAGTGGTTTTTGAACTGATCCCTGTCCCCTTTATCTTGACAAGATTAAGGTGAATCCAGCTTCAGGTTTTGTAATTAACATTTACTGTCTCCCAATAGTTAACTGTGCTTACATGAGTTAACTATCGATCACTCCTTTTTCAGGTGGAGAGCCCAATCTGTAACAGGGATCAGCCATCACAAAACCTGTCTAGTGTCATTAGATGGAAAAGCTGGAAGAGTCCTTTCTCACAGGGATACCTGTCAGAGGGAGGTAATGTACTTCTTTTATGCAGATACCAATGGGTAATTTATTTACCTGTTGTGAGGAGTTCCAGTCTTCTGGGGTAGTGGAGCATTTGGCAGAGGGCACTTCTCAGACTATGCACTGAAAGGGTTTGGTAGATGTAACATAATTCAGTGCTGTCTGGAGCAGTGATTAGAGGGGCAGGTCTTGTCTCAGAGCTACATGCTGATAACCAGCTAACTCAGCCATGTCCATCCCCGAGGATCTCAAAGGATCCGTGTGGTTTCACAATCCCTGCAAGTGATTCCTCTGAGGCTGACTTGAGCTCCTCTCCCAGCAAAGGAAAGTTCCAGAGAAAGCTCAGTGGGAGATGACTGTATCAGAGCTTCTTCCAGCTTATTGTTCCGCTGCGAAGCTTTGGGTAATAGATCCTCACTTCCAGGGAAGATGATGTGTGTGATTTGGCATCAGTTGACAATGGCCCATTGTGGAGCCTTGCAAGGCAGGCACTTATTCCTTAACTCCCCTTTTCTGCATTAATTGTGAGCTGTTTCCATCCAATTTGCCATGTTCTTCTGTTCTTCTTGGCCCTTACTCAAGAAACCACCTTTTTTTTTTTTTTTTTTTTAAAGAAGAACTTGACAAATTCAAGCTGTATTAACAGTTATGGTCTGGATACAAGTGGTCAATAAGTAAGGATAGTAAAACATAAAACAAAGTCATATTTGGGTGTGAAGGTACTTGAGAAAGAAAGCAAGTGTCAATTGATGACTTATAAACAAGTCATCTCATCTTTGTGCCATGTCATTTCACTGTTATGTGGCGTCCTTAAAGACAGATCAGCAGCAAGATTAAAGATGGCCTTGAAGAACATGGGAGTCACCATCCTGGATCCCAGCCTCTTGTTTCACTTTGGTTTGACAAATATCCCTGCTAAATGCTTCAGAAGAAAGTGCATGTTATTCTTTGGATAGACACAGGATAATCTGACCTAACAAAAGAACTTACCCTCTCTGGTGCTTGGAGACCAGGTTCAGCCCTGAAACTTGAGTAACTGCATCACTTCCAGAAATTTGTTAGGAGTGGCTGTAATGTTGAGGCTCTTTATGAGAAAATAATGATGGCTCTTTATGAGAAAACCCACCTGGCACGCTGGTTTGGTTTTTTACCTGTTGAAACAATAATGGGACAATATACAGATGCTGAACTAGACAACACCCTGGTGCAGCCAAGGGATGGAGAGGAAATAATTAACACCTTAGCAGGTGTTTTGGTTTTTTTCCTTTTCCTCAGGCTTTAATTGCTTTGCACAGTTCATTCATGTTATCCTCATTAATTATGATTAATTGACTGGCCAAGAGTCTGTTCTCCTTTCACAAATTTGTACAAGCAGGACCAACTCGAGAAAGGTAAATATTCGGCCAGAACAGCAGATTTCTGGAAAAGTGGAAAATGGATCCTGTTATTTACTTTTCCTGCAGCATCTCCTCAGCAAGCTTGTTGGCTCTTACCCTTGCTGCTGATGGGGAGCAGGGTGCATGCTGTGGTGCTTTTTAGTACCTTCTTCAGCTCTCACACCTCCCATCTCTCCTGTGGTGGCAGCAGCACACCGTGGTCCTTAAATACCACCCACATGTTTCACAGAATCACAGAATTGTTAGGGTTGGAAGGGACCTGTGGAGTTCATCCAGTCCAACCCCCCTGCCAAGGCAGGGTCACCTGGAGCAGGGGACACAGGAATGCATCCAAGTGGGTGTGGAATGTCTCCAGAGAGGGAGACTCCACAAGCCCCCCGAGCAGCCTGTTCCAGCACTGTCATGCTCGACATAAAGAAGTTCTTCCTCATGTTGAGTGGTACTTCTTGTGTTTTAGTTTGTGGCCATCAGTCCTCATCCTGTCTCTGGGCACCACCAAAACCAGCCTGGCACCCTCCTCTTGGTGCCCACCTTTCAGATATTTATATGTATTGGTGAGATCTCCTCTCAGTCTTCTCCAGACTAAACAGGCACTGCTCCCACAATTTCTCCTCATAAGAGAGATGCTACATCCCCTCATCATCTTTGTGGCCTCTGCTGGACCCTCTCCAGTAGCTCCTTGCCTGCTTCAAACCAAAACTCCCAATTTTGCTCACAGTGCTCAGGAGCTTGGCCATCTTACAATAGCTTTTAATTTGAAAATTCTTGTTTATTTCAGCCTTTCTCCCTTAACAGACTTGCATTTATTTACAGATTTATTTAAGGCCACATGGAGTGAAAGAACAGGCTTCAAAGCTGGCAAAAGAAGTGCTGTATTCCCAGTTTGAAATGAAGTGATTTGCCCTTTGCTCACCCACTCAAATTCCCATCCGGCTCTGCCTCCCCATACGCAAAGGTGGCCAGGCTGCATCTGTGAGCAGGGACAGGCCATGCCCTAAAGCCCTGGCTTGTACCACACTCCGTGTGCCATCGCTGGCATGGTCCCTGCCATGGTTTCAACCCACAGGAGACGCCACTCTCCCAGGAAATGTTTTGTAGTGGCATTGGCTGGCCTTTTTCCCCAGAAATTTGGGAGAGGAAAATTTATTTGAGGCAGGGAAGGAACAAGAGAAAGGAAGAGAGTTCAGGTGTACAGATGCAAAGCAAGCCATGCTGCTGGGTCTCCATGCCTGCGAAATGGAGCTGGCGTGTTTCATTGAGCAGTGCAGATGCGACCTAACAGAACGAGGGCCAGAGGCTGAAGGCAGGCAGGGACACCAGGACAAAGCTCCAGCAGCCAGCTGGCACTTCGCTGTCTGCAAAGGGAACTCAAGTTGCTATTTGAGAGCAGGAATACGACCAAACCTGATGCCATGGCCTCTCACTGAGGTCAAGGTCAGCCATGGTTGTAGTCTGAAGTCCTAAGGTTTGCATGAGAGGATGGAGAAGCTTTAGTGGGTCCATTTTTCTCTTCCCCACATTTTTGCTTTCAAAATGTTTAATTTCATTGTCATTCAGTTTTCAGGACGGAGATTTTCCTAGCTGTTTTCTGGAAGCAAAAGTACTGGAGGGAATAAGCATCTGTTACTTTCCTATGTCTTATCCAGAGAGTGACATCCTCATTTTAGGAGCTATTTGCATGGCCTACCTTGGAAGATGAGCTGCCTTAGACCTCATACGCAGCTGATAGTGAAAAGTGCTCAAAATGGCTTTCCAGAAAATCTTAAATTGGAGTTACCATGGAGGGCCTCCTGTCTCTCTCCATTGAGTGCAATTAAATAGACTTAATTTTGGCCCTCTGAGTTTCACCTAAATTAGATATCTGAACACAGCCTGAGTATCCATCTTGGACTGTAACTGTGGCTTGAAGTTGACACCCAGCCGCCACAATTAAGTTTGTAACTCAACACTGGTTAGGAAAGCAAAGCTGCTGAGGGTGTAAGAGAACTATATTCTGAATCTATTGCCTAAGGCACCTGCTCACATTTTAAGTATCAGACGTATTAGATGAGGAAAAGTTGCAAGGAAGCAGCTTGGTTCTGGATCATTCTTACAGAAAACAAGGAGAATAAACCTATGCTTAAAGAGGGAAAGAAAACCATTACTATATTAAAATATGTTCTTAGTGACATGTATAACTAAAGAAAACTAGCCCTTACAGCTGCACAGATGCTGTGATCTTTACTGATACCATACTAATCAAAACCAAGAAATCCTGGGTTAGAAATGAGCAGAATTCACAGCAATCCAAAATGGGGATTCTTGTTAATTTTTTTTCAGTTTTTCATCTTAATGGAACTTTTGGAACTGTGAACTGTGCCAACATTTTTTTTGGTTTTTTTAAGATTCTTTAAGGTGCTGACAGGACTATGTCACCTCTGTATCTCCATTCAACCTTTCCTTGTCTATCACCTGACTCGTGCTTAAGGAACAGTTTAGAGATGTGGTTGCATTTTAAGTGATTTGGTGGCTTTGTTCCCTTCATGTGACCCAAATACTTCTTGGCTCACTCTGAGATCTACCCTTCTTAGCTCTCACTTTATTTCAATGGCCAAAGTGCGTCAGGATATATAGAAAACGACAATTCTCCAAGTTGTTTTTTTGCTAGTGAGGAATAAAGTTGTCTATTGGTGAAGTGCCATAGTACCCCAGGGCTGTTCCTAGAGAGCCAGAGCTGCTGGGTTCCAGACTGTTGGGCCAAAACACAGTGTTTGTACAGCCAAAACACAGTGAAGGACAGGACTCATTTGTTCGTGCCATGAGGTTGTGTAACTGTGTGCACTGACACCTCAGGCGTGTGGCAGATGGTAACTAAGGCATCTGGAAGACCAGGTTAGAAGATCTGAGAGCAAGCAATTCTTGAGTACAAATTCCAAAACACAAAATCACAGCTTGGAATTTGGTATGGAATAAGAATATGGGCTGAGAAACTGTTAGATAAAGAAAATCTTCATGTGATTTCTGGTGCGTGGGGGACTGTAAGAAGAAACTTCAAATGTCCTCAAGCTTTGTAACTGAGTTTCTTCCCATGAAGCAGAATTCTCAGTGTGCTGGTCCCTGAGAGATGGTGCCTGATATAAATGACTCTTCCTCATCTTCAGAGATCTGTCTGCCAGTATTCAGGAATGTTGCAGCTAAAATACTAATTAATCAGAAAAAAAAAGAGGAGGGATTAGAACTTACATCGATAAAATACCTGTTACTTTGATAATTTCACATTACTACTTAATCCTTCAGTATTCCCTAAATCTCTTTTAATTCTCATCAAGGTGATGATAATTTTGGCTGCTATTGGCACTCAAACTAGGGTGACATGGCAAGGGTAGTACTGACCTTTTCTTCGTGCGTCAGGTGCATTATCAGCATACCAGGACTACTGGTCGAGTTTTGGCTTAGCAAATGTTGGTGGTTTTCTTTGTTTTCATGTCAGTGGATGGTGTCACCTTAATATAAATATCATCTTTAAAACACTGATCATTCCTTTACCAAAACTGTAGCTAGACCGAAGGACTTTGACTTACTACTCTTACATAAGCCCTGCCAGCAACTGTCCAGAGAAATCATGGAATTCCTCAAGTTAGAAAGGATCCACAAGGAGCATCGAGTCCAACTCCCTGCTTCTCACAGGACTACCTAAACCATGTGAGTAAAAGCATCATCCAGACACTCCCTGAACTCATGGCTGCTTCCCTGGAGAGCCTGTTCCGGTGACCAAGCACCCCCTGGATGAAAAGCCTTTCCCTAATTCAGCCTGAACTTTGACCAGTGCAGCTCTATTTCATTTCCTCGTGTCCTACCACTACTCATCAAAGGGGAGATCAGCAACTCGCCCTTCACTGGCCACCGTGAGGAAGTTTTAGACTGTTGTGGAGTCACTCCTCATCCATCTCCAAGCTGAACAAGCCAAGTGACTTCAGCCACTGCTCTGAGTCTTGCACTTGAAACACTCTACCAGTGCCAAACCTGCTGCCACGCCATTGAGGTATCCTAATCTCTATGTCTATAAAATTAATGGCATCCAGTGCCACTCACCCATTCCGTCTCCATGCCAACATCGGTTCCATAATATGTACATTTTGGATAGCACTTAATAAACTATTCTTGGTTGCAGGAACAGTCACAGAGGACAGGGATTAAGGACAAACTTTTCCTTAGTCCTGCACCCTGCACTCTCTGCAAATCTACGATGCCCTTTCCTTTCCATGCAACATCATGTCAAATATATTCTGGGGCATCAGTGCCCTGTGGTTTAATTAGTAGGGCTGCTTCTCTTTTCCCCGGAGCTGGGCTGAGGAGTGACCTGACATGACAGCATGTCAGATCAGGGAAATTAATTCACAGCCATTTCCTGCTTCATCAGTCATTGGCTGCCTGCTGCCCTCAGTCCTGATAATTATACAGGCAGTTCACATAGGTTTTGCTACTGCAGGACCACGGACTCTTTGTTCTTATTTCTGGCTACTGTGCCTGGATCTGCTTCTCCTAAGCACAGCTGCTGTGAAGTCAGAAATTCAACACAAGCCAGTCATCACTTTCTGCCTCTGTGGCCAATGGAGAGAGAGAGAGAGGATCTGATGTCCCCAGCATGACTCATCCCATCCTAAACAAGAGACATCTAAAGTAGGCAGATATTAAGCAAATAATTCCGGAAGTTAGTTTATATTTGGTATTAGTAGCAGATAACTGTTTGTTTTGGGGTTTTTTTTGCCACCTAAGCTAGTTTTCATAAACTTGTCCTTTAAAGGTGAACCATTCTTTGCTGGGCAAACGTGCATCTTCTTTCCTGCATTGCTGCTTGCTCCTGCTATAGGGTTGCTATGAATATTTACCAAGGAAGGGACAGAGAGGATAGTCACAGTTGTAAGGTGGTTATAAGATCTACAGCTGCAGTGTCTGCACTTTGCTGCTTGGGTATCAGGGAGGTGAGAATTGCACAGATATGAGCTAAGGGAAGAAGTACGAACTGTTCTAGACGCCCACACAGCATTATCTGACTTTGTGAGGAAGCTATGAAATCTATTGCTTTGTTACCTTTTATGCCATATTAAACCTCTCTATAAAAACTATTAGATTTTAATTATTATATAGTTGTGAACCGGTATTTGATAGTAGGGGGAAACTGAGAGAATACAATGGTGTGCTGGTTAGGATGCACTGGCCCCATGCTCACTTTCATCATGGCAAGAGGCCTTGAAAGCCTTGAAAACCTGAAGTAAAGGCATGGAAGCAGAAAAGCCCCACAACCAGGTCAACTTGGTGTTTTACTGTATTTTTTATCGGCACAAATGCTTCCCAGCATAACCAGATGAACCAGCTGTCTGAACCAATGTTTTATAGTCATAAATAAAGTGGTACTGTTAATATAAAAATGGTTTAGTTTTGTTTGGTTTGAAATTAAGTGGACATAGACCAGAAGAAACTGGAGAGGGGAAACAGCAAGCAATCTTTGAGGAACTGTCTCAGAAAACAGGACTCTTTAGAAAAGTGTATGTTGTGACTATCTTGGCCTGTGCAGTGGTATCCATGAGTGTAATTGTGTGTCTTTCTTACTCATGCCAAAGACACAGAAACTCTGCAGACAAGACACAATCTCATTTTCTTCGATATTGCACAAAGTAAATGCTCAGCTGTGGGAGGAGGTGGGTTTGCTGCCCACCCCACCCAAGGCTGGAGGTGATGTGCTCCAGGGCATGGGGCAGCCTCACCTGCCCCGGTAGCCCAGCTTCCACCCAGGGACTTGCCTGTTCTGACACCCTTGCAACAGCAATGTGAGCATCAGTAGGAAAGAGGGACCTGCTGGAGTATTAGTGGCTTAACACACCAGAAAGCTGGGTCTGTTCCTCCAGCAGCCCACTTGCAGATACCGTGCAACAAATGGAGCTCCTATCTTCACAGTTCCTACCACTGCTCTGCCCAAAATACACTTGCTTGCTTTTTTGGTGGTTTTGTCTCATGACAGTACTGCAGTGCTTTTCTTCCAGCTCGTATCTGGAAATAAATATACACGTTTTCTGTGCAAACTGCCAGCCAGCCTCTCACTCTTCAGTAAATTTCCAAGTTCTAGGTATCCAACTTAGTGAAATGCTCATGTTTTGCCCAGTCACCACTGCCTGTGCTGATGCTGCCTGAGGGGTCAGGTAGAGGTAAAAGTATTTTCTTCCATCTCCACCCACCCCTCCCACCACTGTAGAGGTGATAAACCACTGTCTGCTCCCTGCTGCACAAGCCTTTGCAGCCATCACTGTCAGGTGGGCACTCTGTCCTCATTGGTACCCTGCTCATGAGAAAAAAGGCAGCTAATATTAGGTGGTACCTAGGGATAGGGTGGAAGTGTAACTGGATGGTGCAGCCACTCCACACCAGCTGGTGTGAACACTTCACAGACTCAGCACATTGAGTGTGCGTGTTCTATCGGAGCTGAGCACGTCCTCGCAGCCAGAGTTGGCAGCTTGGAGCCAGCTCCATCCCGGGAGCCGTGCATTCTGCTGGCAGGTGACAGCCCAAGGACTGGCTGAATGATGGGCAGACCTGGCCTCCCACCGCTCCCCAAGCCTGGCAGTGAACATGGCACCTCAAAATTGGCATTTCACGTGCAGCCTGCTGGGAGAAGAAAAGCCTGCTTGTTCTGCAGCTGCGTGAGCTGCTTGCCACCAGCTCCGCTGAAGGATATGGAAGGATGCTGCTGACACCTTAGAGAAAAGCAACAAAGTACTGCACACAAATTCTGTAAAGAAAATGTTTTATTTAAAGTGTTAAATACCATCACCAGAATGAGTTTGATTTACATTAGTTGGTGTTCATTACAGGCCTAATCTGCCCTTTTTTTCCCCCAACTGTAATTCCTTTTAACTTTTTAAAACATACTATTTACAAGACAGCAGTGATCACTGGAATAGTACTATTTACATGACTAAACCATAAGTATAGTTGCAGACGTGTGAAAATTAAAAAAAATACATTAATTTTTTTTAAAATAAATACTGCATAATGACAATTATGTACAAACCTTCCATGCGTCATGTCCTTGATTTTAAAATTTGAAATAATTTATAGAGGACTATAAGTACAAGAATGTGTGAGCACATCTCACAGTGTCAGGAAAATGGTTATGTATTTTTGTTTAATATCCTAGGGGATATTGCAGACTGCATGTTAGTAGTATTTATTTGCTGCTGGTAGACAGGTGTCTAAATTATTTCAATAAATATAATTTTACCAGTCTGTCTATTAACTTAACAATAATCCATTATATAAACTCTGCAGACAAGACACAATCTCATTTTCTATGATATTGCACAAAGTAAAAGGCATTATAAGTGATACTGTTATTACTTTTTCCCTCTTAAGAGGCATGTACAATTTATTAATGGGAAACTTCAATAGATTTTCAAATAAAATCAGAATAATTCTGTGTGGCCATAAAGGTAAATGTAATGTACTTCAAAAATTATTGCAAGATTTCAATATTAAACCTTAAGTAGGTATTAAAGGCATACAAAGACCCAGGAAAAAAAAAGAAAGGTATTTTGTTATTAAACATTAGCCAGTTACATTCTCTTTAAATAACATCATTTAATGAGAAGCTTGAACTTGCAGCACCACCCAACGGTAGTTCCTGTCTGCTACAAAAACCAGGGTTTTGAAGATCGATCCATTAACTGCAGCAAGGTTCTGGTAATGGTGTCAAATAGCTGTTAGAGTGGTACTGGTAAGTTTTCTTTAAGGCTATTTTACGAACCAATATTTTCCAGACTGATATTACCTAATTATGTCTTTTGCAAT
Organism: Dasyornis broadbenti; assembly: GCA_013397935.1. Taxonomy (NCBI): domain Eukaryota; kingdom Metazoa; phylum Chordata; class Aves; order Passeriformes; family Dasyornithidae; genus Dasyornis; species Dasyornis broadbenti. The sequence goes on along the minus strand of VZRN01002386.1, from coordinate 666,153 downwards.
GCAAATGTAATTTATGAAAATTGAACTTTACAGCAGAAGAACTGTATGAATTTGTAACCTTTGTTGCTTTTGTTATTTCAAAAATGTAGCAATCAATTTGGTTTAGTGCAAATAAAAGTGCTTAAATTTGTTTCCTAAAAATCAGTCAGGTACTTAATTTTTCCACTTTCCAAAAACCTTCAAGAAATGATAGTTCAGTCTTTGAAAGATGCTGGTGCTGAAAACAAATTTATTGAAGACATCTTACAATGGCCACATGATTCCAGTATTTTGCTGTAGAATTCAATTTGAAGGTGAGAAAAAACGAAAATAAGTTACCATGCACTGTACAATAAATTGCAAAAGTTCAAATATCTTCTTTATCAAATACATGCTGAATTACATTAATGTACTCCCAAGCCATGTTGCAAAATCCTTTTCAACATGCTTGAAAAAAAGTAAGCTCTTAAACAATATTTTTCTCAAATAATTCAGAAATGCAGAACAATCTGCAACCCTGAACCAAATATGGGGCATAAGAGAGTAATAAGTCAAAAGGTAGCCATTTTAGAATATGCTGATCATCCTGGGAGGTAGAGGGGAAAAAGAGTAAAAGGAAGAAGGCAGATTGGGAGGAGAGATAGAGAAAGAAGGAGGTAAAAGAAGTGTACAATTTGCACATTATGTTGAACTTTACAAGGCTTGTACCTTTTACATTTAAGTAAATTTAATATATTACACTTATTTCTTGTCACATAAACAGAATTTTTAATATTTGCTAGAAATTATTTTTTATTTTTAATATAAGTCTGCAAAAACACAGACCATGACTGGTTTAAAGAATGATAAACGTGGTGTATCTTTGTATCACCCTGTTGCATTCTCTTCCCTTTAAAACCATGCACTAGTGAAATTTATTTTTAAAAATAATATAAACTGTTGAAAATGGCTGATTTATTCTTTTTTTTTTTTTTGCAAGTTGCAGCCCCAAGAAAATAATTTAAGTGTTCAGCTAAATCTGTGTCCATGCAAAAAAGTTTCTTAATTTCATACAGTACAGTATATCCACAGAACTTTATTTTTCAGAGAGTCCATCATATCTGGGGTTTCACTGTGTGAATGGCTGGAGGTATGAAGCCTGTCACTTTAAGTCTTGAACCTTTTCAATATGAAGAGTTTTCAGATCTCAAGCAACTGCTGCGAGTGTCAGTTGACTTTTCCAGCATCCTTGCATTCTTCTTTTCTTCCAATGTCTGCTAATCCACTGACTTGTAATGTGGCTTCATGGGAGGGTAACTCCGTTTCTGTGGCATAACCAAGCTTTAGGAGGGGAGGGCAGATAAATAAAGAAACAGGAGCAACAAAACAGATATGCCATTGAAAAGGACTTTTGTTGCATGAAACAGATTGATTTTTTTAGTTTAGTCCATCATGGCTTCAGATTGGACCAAAACTGAGTCCCTGAACTCCAAACCTATCAGTTCTTCATGATTTCAGTCCATCACCTGAGGGCCTTCCGTAGGGCACAATGTGTGCAACTTCCTTGAGAACACAGGATCGCATTGCAGCCCTAGAAACAGGCTCAGAAGACACAACATAAAGCATGCAGTGTTACCAGGGTTTGCGACCTGTAATTTGATTTTGTTTGTAACGCTGGTTGCTATGACAACAGTTTCACAGCTGCTATGAGCGAGCATACGAAGGTCCTGTTGAACTTTCAAGAGACGATTGGGAAGCTCTTCTAGTGAGAGGAGCTAAGGTTGGGTCTACTAGGGAAGAAGGAGGGAAAAGTTTGAACCACCCAATCACCATGTTGGACAGGTCCAGTTCATCTAAAAGTATCTGTGCCACTCCCATAAAGGATTTGTGATCCATACGTCCATAGTCTCCCCAAACAATTATCTGTTAGGAAAAGAAACACAAGAAAATAGAAAAAAAAAATCAGCAAAAATTACAAAAGCTTTTATCTGATTTGTCAAAAGTCTCTACTTATTTAATTACAGTAAGGAATGAAATATCTGGCTGCTGACATAGTTTAGTTCTGTGTATACTAATCATGATGCTGTGACAGAAATGTTCTCAGCACAAACAGAGCAGTTATCCATGATACCAGAGAAAACTCAGTGAGAGGAGCCCATACATATAGTAGAAGTAAAATAATCTGTAACTGACTTTTGCTCAGTTTCTACTTGCATAAATAGCTAATACTGTTGTATTTATCTGCTCAACAAGTATAGAAAATATGAGAATCTATTCCCAAATGAAGCCTGAAAGAAGTCTGAAACTCATTCAGTGAAAATTGCACAGGTGACATTTTCAAGTTCAGAGGAATATTGATGCAAATTACCTGTAAAACCTTCCCTTGGGGACTTTCTTCAAATGATAGGAGTTGCTGATAAAGTGGTTCCAGCGTTTTTCTTGCTACCTTTGTTTTCTTTTTGGCTATGCAGACTCCATTTTCTAATAGATACACCTTTACATACGGTGCTTAGAAGAACGAAAATAAAGAACAGTAAGTAAAGAAGAAGTCCAGATTTTTTTGTGTAACATAGGCACTTTCTATCACCATATAAAAATCTGCTTTTAACAGATATATAACTTAAAAGAATAAATCTCCACAAGCAATAGTAACAATTATTCCCATACAAAGAATCCATGCATTTTCTTTACTCCTCTCCTTAGGTATATTTTTTTCTTGACTTCTTTTTGTATGTCTCTTTTGCCATGAAACAATTCAGATTTTGACCTGAAAAAATCAGGTAATCCTATATATAGCATACCTACACTGTACAATATACAAAATAGGCCTATTAAGTAAATGCACAACTTGCAATGACTTTGGTGAGATTTGGATCAATGTTCTAAATTGTTAATAATTTAAAATTATCTGCAAGGTGAAAATCACTGAAGAAAAGACTCTGACACAATTTCTATTTTGGCAGAAGAGCCTGCTAAAAATATCACTATTCTGTCCTTTTCACATAGTGTTATAGGACATCAGATTATAAAATAAGGATTAAGTATCAAATACTGGTCTACTTTTTGAGTAGGTACCTATTCCACATCTCGATTCCCTCTTCATTCCTAAGATTCCTATATAAAATCTTCAGTATATACCTTTCTTTCCATCCCGTAATAAAGGATGCCTTTGCTACTACCAAAAATACTTTTGTGTTTTCAGGCATCCTGATTTTAATTTCCTCCTGAAGCAGGGCTGATTTTTGGTATATCATTTCAATACGTTATGCATTTCAGTGTACAACATTGTAATCTACTGAGATATGGATTTGCTAAGTTGACACAGCTGAAGAGAAAAGCCACAGATTTTTTTGGTAGAATGCTATTCTTAGAATGACTGAAACAGAGAATATACTGAGTTGGAGGGGACCCATTAGGATCATCAGGGTCAATCCCTGGCCCTGCACTAAGATTGTTACTAAGGTTTTTTCTCCTTACCTGGCAGTGTCTTTGAACCTGGTTTTACAACAAGGCCACGGGCTCGGATTATTTCTACTTCCAGCTGTCCTTTCTTGTCCATCATTCCCACCTGAATATCTCCTAGATAACAAAAAGAAATCCCAGCATTGTAATTCAGAACTACTTTAATATATGAAATGTCATGAGAATTTCTAGAATGAATCTGTGGTGACTTTTATCATCTGTTTTCCATCAGTAAGTATGATCTGGATTTTAACACTACTAGATAATTTAATACTTACCCTCTTCACTGATGTTTATCTTAGTAAACAATTAAAAACCCTTGCAATACCATCTTGTCTCCCATCTTCCATGTCTCTATTACTTCAGATTAATTCATCTTTCTTGTCTTAAGAGTTTCATAGTAAAAAAGGCAGCAAGAGAATTAATACAAAGCAGCTGTGTAAAACTGCTTGAAATCCCTTCACCATGCCTCTAGTTTAAGACAAGTAATGGAAAGATAACTTGTGAATATAAAAAAGTCTGTAAACACAATAACAAACATTTTGCACCCAAATTACCAATTTTTATACAATATTATCCAAGTGATTCTGAGAAAAGACTGGTCTCATTAGCACCATTTTAAAGATGGAAAACTGAAGAAGAGACAAAATGATGAATTTTTCAATGTACCTTTCTACTTTTTCTTGTGTTAATAAGCATCCACAATTACATTCAGGTTTGGCTGAGGTTATAGCTTTGGTCTTAACTGAGTTGTTCAAAACCACAAGAGAAATCCATATTCAAAGGGAATCTAGATAAATTCTATGTTCTAATTACCTGAACAAATAGAGTATTTCATACCTAGAGGACATAAACACTTACCCATTGATGGCGTTGCCAAAGTCTGTCGTCCTACAAGCTGAGCAGGACCAAGTCCATCCAGAAAATCACTGAACTGGCTGTCTGCAGCCAACCTCACACCAGGGAAAATCAAACTAGAAATAGTATTGGGGAAAAAAACAAAAACCAACAAAAAACAAATACATGTAAATTTGCCCTTTGTTTGAGTTTTTAATTTGGTTTTTTGGTTTGTTTTATTTTTGTTTGGGTTTGTTCTTAGTTTTCTAGGTGTTTTGCACTTAGTGTTTGTGGTTTTGGTAGTACTGCAAGGAACTTACAAAATAATTACTGTAATTTTCAAAATTCCACAGTGCTCAACAAGCAGAAATTTAGCCTCCAGCATATAAACAAATAGATAAAGAAAGCACTAATCCTCAATAAATTTCACATTAGTATTTTTCCATCACGTTCTCTATTTCCAATACATTAAAGACCACTGTTAATTATCGAAATATTCATATGAAACCAGTTCATTAACATACTAACCCACACCCTTACCACTGACTTAGTTACATGAAGCTAAAATTGCTCTCACTTCTCAGTCACTGTGAATTCAATGGCTAAATATCAAATGTACACAGTGAAATGATGACATTAGACTGAATAATGGTTGCTATTTTTAAAATCACCATTCATTCTAAACATTTTGTTAAACATGTCTTTAAGAATGACATCTATTAAATAATGGAACTGAAATCCCTTGTAGCAAATGACCAAAGTAACTTAAAATTAAAATGCTTGCCATAAATTATCTGTGACCCATTACAGAGCAACAAGAATTAATGAAATTTGTAATGACCAATCATAAAGAAATGTCCATCTCAAATGCATATAGTGCATCAACATGGACACATAAGATATATTGTACAGCACAGATGTATCGTCCAGTGCTGTGAACACCATTAATAAATCAACCTACAATAAGACTTTTCTGGGCAATGTCTCAGATATACCACTCAGAAGTCTTTAACTTGGGCTTTTATGAAAACCGTAATACATGATAGAGTCATACTTCTGCCCAGATAATTTCTTCAGGATGAAAGAAGCAGAATCTTTGAAAAACTCTTGAGCCAGTGAACGACACCTGGAAATGTTCTGGAAATGCTTTGAAGAGCAAAGCATGAAGTATTCCAGGAGTTTTTGGAAAAGAACTTTTCCGTATCTGTGTTTCACCTGGTGCACTGCACCTGCTTCCCCCTCCTGACACACCTCATGATCATGATCAGACCCACCATATGCCCTTCTCATGGCACAGTAGAAATGATCCCCATCCTTCCTGCACCAACAGTGGGAGACTCTTTCAGTCACAGGGAAGACTTAGGCTTGGTCCATCAATGACACTGGCTTGCGAAGGGAATTCTGACTGAACAGGACCTAGTGCTTCTCTCTAGTGACCAGTTTCACGGAGAAACATCAAGAAACCACAGTTGTAAGTGCTGCTTACTTTCCCTCAGAGCTGTAGCTGTTCATGCTCCCATCCGTCGACTCCCGGCTGGCCTGACGAGTCATCCAGTTCCTCATCTCCACAGCCAGCCCTGTCTCAGTGCTCCTCTGGACAGTGCTCCGCAGCTTCTTGCCCCCTGCTTCTGTGGAGACAAAAGAGAAGCCTCCGTTGCAATGTGTTGTCGCAGCTGGGCAACCGGGCACACCCCTGCTCCATGTGGCACAAACAGAGCCATAAATTTATGACCTGTAACAAAACTTCCATTTAAAAATTAACAATTTTTTAATAAGAGGCAAACAGCATCATAAATCTCTTTTACAGGACCTTAGTTCTGTCACCGCCCACTTTCCAAGGTCAGACAACACAAGTCTGCCCACAGACATAACCAGATTTAAACAATCCATAGTCTAGTGTGTTTAAAATGTATTTTCTCTGGATGAATACATCCCTCTTAGGAATTCAATTAAAATGAATGTCAAAACCTCAGAGAAATGTTCTAATTCAGATGAATTATTGTTTTAAAAACACCTGGTCATTATCTGCTAAACCAAGTTACAGATATCCATTAGTGAGGATAGTAAACCACAAATCAAGAACCCTTCCCTTGCTTCCTTCTCTATTCACTAGCTGCTTTAAATTTATATTTTAAATATACGGTATTGATCTTTATGAACAATATGAAACTTTATTATCACCTCCAAGAATAACGATTTTTTTAATCTGTTTGCATAGTTTAATTTTACTTGTAAAACCAGCAATGTGACAGACTGGGTATCAAACAACATAGCAGCATTTCAGTGCAGGAATTTTGATCAAGACCTCAGCTGGAAGGAATGAGTAGGAATGAAGCCTCAGTTTTCTTTCATGAGTAAGACAGCCACTCCATATAATTTCTGACTTTAAATGCTGTTCTCTGCAATGAGACAAAGAATTCTGCATACTGATTTATCTGTTCTATACACCTCTGAGTACAGTACAGTGATGTGTGATATACTGATATTATAAATGAGCAAGAACTTTAAATATGCTACACTAAATAATAACAGAATTCTTAAATGTTGATAAAATGAGGGTAGAGTAATATCCAATATCCTAGGATATCTGTGGACCCAAATTCCTTCTGCAGTTGTTTGTAGCGTCTGCTACCCTTTACACTTTCTCTGCCTCATCATGTACCAAAGGTCAGAAGAACTTCTGGACCTGTAAGGTTGGTGAAGCTTTAGGGATTTAAAAGAGGAAATGAGCAAAAGGAGGAGATTGTCCTGGGATGGCAACTATCACACCCCAGGGAGAAGGTGTGAGCACAGGGACTGGCTTAGAGTAAGAGGATCTGCACCGTTGAACAGGGAAGGGGAGAGAGACATCAATTTCAATGTGTGCACTCAGTGTCACTGTCCTACAGGCTGCAGTGTGGGTTGAAGTCTCCCAGGCCGCTCTGTCAGGAGGAACAGGTCAGATAAAAACATGGGCAATTTATTGACGGGGGAACTAGACACCAAAAATACCTTGAAAACCACTGGCTCCTTGTCTAGAAAGATTAATAACTCTGCAACATTTAGCAGCAGTGGGACATTTCTACAGCAGTATCATGAGTGGTTCAAATCATATTGTTACAAGCCTTCTATATAATCCTTAAGACCATAACTTTTAATTAGTATATACAAATAGCAATAAGAATAATAGAAATAATAATTTTCCTCTAGAACTTCTGCTACAATGAATTCAGTACCCAGTAGAATGAAAAAGAAATTCACTGCACCAAAATTACTTCTAAAAATGCCCATCAATACCTGATGCAATAAATACAAATAAAAAAGATACCAAGCTAACACAACATATGAAAAAGGAAGGGCAGAAATCAACAATTTAATTTCTTTTGGGTTGTACCATTCCAAATGCCTGCTGGTTTATTATTTATATTCAACTAATGAAAGCTGGCAGCTGACTTCCAACAGTGGTCCAGAGTTGCTCTAAAATATAAGCACTCATCTCAAAGAAATACTCCCACAAAACTGACAAGAAAATATTGCACTATAGTTTTGTAGAAAAGGTACACTGCATCGTAGTTACATGTGAAAGGCACACAACTCCTGAAGCCCCACAGGATGTTACTCTTCCATTTTAATGACTCTTTTGAATGGTAAGCATTTCTTTTCATTCAGCCTTGCTGAATGATGGTCATTCTCAATCCATTGTTGTAAACATGAAGTCTCTAACGTAAATTTAAAAGGACACCTCCATCTTGCATGATTCTTCAATATCTTCATATCAACTCTTTCAAAGATTTGGGAGTTTTGGAGAAATACATGTTCAATTATGCAATACGTGAGAGTATACAGTAACTTTTATGAATTTGTTAGGCAGATTTTTTTTTTCTGAATTAGAATTGTAAGTCTGTATGCCTTCACTGTAGAAGAACAGAATAAATAAATGAACACATCCACTGCAGATCAATTACTGAGAAATCAAGGCAGAACTCATGCAACTGCCATTCAAGTCTTCATAGAGGCACATGTGTAGCTGTTCACTGCATCCCTCTAAACCTTTTTATGCAGTTTTACTTTCCCACATTAATTTTAACTGAAATAAGTGCTCTGATTCACATGACAACATGCATGCAAAGATACAACTTTGATACAGCATGAAAGTTCGGCATCTGTGGTATATCCAACTTTTGTATGAGTGAGAGTGGTAAACAGCAATTATTTTGACCTTAACACTGAATTTAAGGAGGGCTGAAAGGAGGCGATGTGAATAACTATTTCTCAGTTTTCAATAGAAACAGGCAGCACTCTCTGATGGTCTCCAAAGAGAAAGATCTGACCTTTCATCAATAAAGCTCCTAATCATGATGTTGATGCTTCTTGAAATAAGAATTGTAGATTTTAACAGCAAAATGGCAACTTGGAATAGACTTACCAGAAGACCCAGATCACCGGCATGATTCCTGGGCCAATGCTTTTGATGTGAATATTCTTTCAGCTGAAACTTGGCTAAACTAATATAGAATAATACACGAGATATACCCCCACTTGATTGCCCGCAATACTAGCAATATATTTGTCCCCAGAAAAATATTAATAAATCAAAAATAATCCTACAATTCATTAAACAATTTAAACCAAAGACAGTATTTGTAATATCTATAATTCGTGTTTCATAAATTCAGCATTAAAAAAATTAAAAAGTTTCAAGTAGCACTGAAAATGCAAAGTAGCTATTCCACTCAAAGAATCATCTTTGGTGCCACATTTCCAAGCTGTAGCTGGTAGAACATCTGGTTGAAGATCTTATCACTCTAGTAAATCCTGACTGTTTTCCCTCATTCCTGCCTGGAAATTGAAACATCCCCTCTTGTGTTAATTGAACTACTCATGTGGCTACATTCCACACTGGACCCAAACCAAAAGGAACAAACCAACAATATGATTTAAAGTTGTTCATTTTCTTTTAAGACAGATAACTTCTGAAAAAAGGTTTGTGAAGACAAGCATACAAGAACCCAACTGAGGGGATACTAATCTCTAGCTAGATTAGTAACTTGGACTGCTCTACTAATTGAGAAATAAACATCTAACTGGAGTCACTATAAAAGTGGGGGTTTGTTTTATAAACTTAAAATATATATACTTATACATTCATGTTATGCATGTTCTATTAATCTTACCAAATGAAAGGATATGGAAATGAGAGCTTAGAAGTATACTTTGTTATTATGTTGCTGAGTACCTACAATGAAAATCATTTTACTCACAATTTCCTAAACTCTAACAATGTTCTCCAAATTAGTATAAGCTAATTGCCCTAGCAAAAAGAAACTTCTCTCAAGTTCCCATCACAAAGTATGGAATACATTATCTGAAAAACACTAGTTCAGATTCTTGCAGCTATATTGTCAGGAGTGGAATAAATTACCAGAAATAATTGCTTTGGTATTTATGAAAGCACATTCATTCTTACAGTTAATCACACTGGTAATTTAACTAGTATGGTTACTGCAAATAGACTCCGCAGGCCACATTTTCTAAGTTACGCACGGAATTATTTGTTCCCACAACTTGGAGTGCAAATCACTTACAAATTATGGATGCAAAACTACTGATATGATCTTCAATAGCAGATGAGGACAAGTCAAAAACTGCAGTGAATACAACAGATTACCTTCCATCATCTGGGGTCTAGCCAGATGAAATCCGCCACTGGTGGTGAGAGCAAGAGCTCTCAGCTTGAGCTTCGCAGGAGCTTCCTACAACTGCTCCCCAGCAGGCACCAAGCCAAGAGAGGACATGGCACAGGCACAGGCAGGCTATGCCAGTCCCCAGCTGGTATGGGATCTCTTGGTAGGACTTGTACTGAGTACAGCGTGGCTGTGGCTTCAGAAACACACTTAACGTGCTTGAGGTGGCTCTTCTCTGTTCTCCCGACCTCATCAGAAAGGCTGCATAAAAACTCCTTCAGCATTTTCACTTGAACTCAGGAGTTAGATCCACAAAGAGAATAAGCTGCATTTAAGTGCCCATTTTGTAATTCTAGAATTCTTTATATACCTAGTTACCTGCTCTAGTTATGTGAACAAATGGCTAGATAAAAGGCAGCCTAAGAAAATTTGAATCTACCGAAGAAAAGTGGGACAGGGTAGGTCTCAAATTCCCTTGCAGCTGCACAGCTGTTTCTAGAGCAGCCCAGGTTTTGTCTGCATTGAACAAGGCATTCAGCTCTTGTTGAAGCACTGGGAAGCACAGCCAAGGTGTTTCTTTCTTTGTGTTACCCACAGACCCCAAGCAGAAGACGTGGTTTAGGATCGACCAATTTAAGCAGGATTTGGGAAACCTAGATTCCATTGTCACTTGACTTTGAGCTCATTTCACTGGTTTGCATAGGCCAGTGCTAACAATCAGCTTATGAAGTGTTGTGTTACAGTCCTTTCCATGGACATTTTCACAGCATGTGCTGTCAGCATTTCTGAAACCCAAAGAGCATTGCAGAGCCAGAGGAAACTGTAACCAGGACTTTCCCTTACTTTTAAGGAAGAAGGCAAGATCTGCATTCTAGTTCCTGCTTCCATGAGTATCTGAATGTAGAATACTGATAAATTTTGACTGGGACAGGAACGGCCTGCCCTGATAGGCCCAAAGTAGAGCTGCCTTCTGCAAGAAAGCTCTCCAGTACAGGAGCAGCCAGGTTTGGAAAGTGTGAGAGGGTCTGGGCTGACAGCCTCCGTCTGCCCTATGCATTTTAAAATTTCTTGAGAGGCCTCACTAGTTTTTCATTTTCGGTCAAGAAACACTTCTTTACTCTTGTCCTGTTCTTTGTGTTTCCCCCTTTCTCTTTCCTCTAGCCATAATGGAAGCATGGTTAATTAAGATTAAGGTTAATTAATACAGCACCTGAGAAAAAGTAGAAGAGAGAATTGAATTAAATAATCAACAGCAAAACTGTTGCTTAAGCTTCTAGTCAAAGGCTGGTATAGAAGATTCGGCATCCCATTCTTGATGAATTTCCATTCACAGGACCCAAGAGGCAGCCATTATGAATCTCATTTGTTCCTGGCCAGAGTGGAGCACCCTTTGTCTGCCTTCCATTTCCCTGTCATGGCAAGGCTGGTCGTATGTTCAATCAATGCTGTGCCTTGTTGTGCCCATGGGATGTGAAGTCAGTTTACCACACACAGCTTCCAAGCAATGCTGTGGTTTAAGGCAAGCACTTGCTCCTTATTCTCTCCCACATCTTACTGTGTCTAAAGCTGTATTCTGCCACTTTAACTTCACTGCTGTTCTGATGCCCATTCTCCAGTCTTAACTGATCCTTCAGCAAATTGCTAAGAGCATCAGACAAGAGAAATTGGTTTTGTCTGTGTGTGGCATCCATCACTTTAAGATCTTCAGTTTATGATTTTATGTTGCCAAAAAGGTTTTTGAAATATTTTTACAGGACTGAAGTGTTAACACAGAGCTGTTTTCCTGCATACACAGCAAGTACTTACATGTTTCTAAAATTTTAGTATCCCTGGCATTATTATTCACAATCACATGCTACATATAAAAAGGACACATAACCATCTTGGACACTCCAGGGCTTGTTTTCAGTATCTGCTAAGTAACACTCCTGGAAACCCCAAGTAAGTATACACAGAACCACAGCATGGTTTGATGCTTGGCCATTCCCTTGACAAAGAATTTACCCCTGATACCACACACATGTCCCAGGAAATCAAAACTAAATAACCACAGCTGTAAGGAAGAGAAGGGTTAGTACTGATATAATTTCCACTTCTCTTTTGGTTACCTGGTTCTGACTATGTAAGAACAAACAGGCTATGCAGGTCTGGCTGGATCCTTTGTTTTACAGATTTTCATTACAGATCTTGACAGTGAGATGCAGATCAAGAACAGAACTACACACAGCCACTCAGGCCTTTTCAGCACCACTGCAGAACTCTGTTTCTGTTACTGATAAGGCCATCAGTTTCCTAGGTGTGGTCAGAGGATGCGCCTGCCAAAAGCCATTACCTGCTATAAACCTGAACATGGAGATACAACAACAAACAAGCACATGGCTTTGCAGCCCACAGCTGTATGTCCCATGTGCCAAGTGACCTGAATGAACAGTTCTTCAGGGGCCCTCATTTAGACCAGTTATGACCTCCACACAGATAAACGCTCTTATCATTCAAATGTAATAGGTCTATAATAATTTGTGCATATTTTGTGTCAAAATAAATGGTAGCATTTTATATCCACTTTGTACATACCGTAAAACAATCTAAGCAACTACAAAAAGTGCAAAGCAGTGGGAAATCAGTCTCATTCCCAAGCTATTAAAATCCTGAAAAACAGAGCAAACAATTTTGTAGAATTATATTCTAACTTCGTATATCATTTATATAAAGAATAACTAGATAGGTGCACATCTTCACAGGAACTCTTCACATCCACTGTCTGATTTTGCCAGTTACAAAGGATGATCATCTTAAGTAAACAAAAACCATTTCTCCAGTTTTGAGATACAATGTTTTTATGTTTATACGTACATTCAATTTTCTGGATATATATGTATACCATTCTTATGCATTTCTTAATAAACATTATTTCATGCAGTGCCAAGGGCAGATAAAAAAATGCTTACACTGCAAAAAGTCCATATATTTAGGAGCTTAGAACCGCTTTTTTTTTTTCATTATATGAAGTGAGAGATACTTTCTAAATATGGAATAATGGCAGTAACACTATTCTTTACCCCAACCTTGATTATTTTCAGTACAGCAAGGGTCATTGCATATACTATCAGACAGATCTGTGCAGCACTTTTGAATGATGTAGCAAGTGTGTTGAAACAATTCAACACCCTCTATTAAGGCTTAATGAGGTAGATGGTGCCAAGAAATTGGATGGCTTCTGAGATTACACAAATTAGAAACAGCTCTTCCTCTTTCGTTTTGTCTAAGATGAGTAATGATCCTATGCAAATATCATTACTTAAATAACTACATTCACAAAAAAACGGAGCAAATTTCACACTGTAATGACCTATTTTCAAGCTACTGCTGTTAAACATTTGCCTCTCCAACTGAAACAATGACCACACAATGTGCCACTGCTCTGATTACACTCTTGCCCTTGACATTGAAAAATGATAATTACAGCATGTAGATATGAGACCGGTTTTTACACATTTATGTAGGTACTACCAGAGATACAACCCATCATACATTGTAGCTTCACTGCTGCTGCTACAGCCGTACCTGAGTTATCTGTAAGCTATTCAGGTACATGTTGCAGTGTAACCATCAACTCAGAAAAGAAACACAACTATAAGAGAAATACAGCTTTAAAAATCTACTGGGCATTTCTAACTCAGCCTAAAGTATGTTGTTCTTTGCATGTCAATCCTTCTGCAGTTTCGTCTACTTTTCCCTTAGTTTTCCAGAGGCTTCCCAGAATACGTGTGATTTTTTTTCACACTCTTTCACTTTGCCAGCAACAGTGTAGTTTTTTGCTATGCTTATTTTTTGAAGTTCTTATCAATCTTGGCATCTACAGCTACTTCATTAGTATAGTACCTGAGTGTAACTGGTAAAAACACTCGTGACTTGCTGGAAATGCCTCCTGTACTGCCTCCACCCTTGAACTCAGCCCATGGAGCTGCAGAACTGGGAGAGACCCACCACCATTTTGGAAAGGCTGACTCAGGTCAGCACCTGAGCTGTGCCCTGACAGCAAACAGAAAAAAATTGTCAACTATAAACTTAAATGTTGTGCAGATTCTTACAGAACTTCAGAGTGCTTTCTATCCTCCAAGATGAGCAACCCCACTACTGCATGCTATGTGCAGCAGACACTCTCTGGTGTGTTAGCATCAATCAAGCCAAGATCTCTAAAGCTTCACCTCTTGCAGTGGATAACCTGTCACAGGGCATTATACCCTTCTTTCATAGCCTTCCTTGGCTCTGCCTATGAACATTGCACATAAACAAGGTCATCTTTACCACCAAGGCCAAAATGTAGGCCAATTCCCCCAAGATGATGTAGTTATTCTCATTTTCTTCATACTCCTATATTACTTTATTCTTTTTAAGATGGTAATTTTAAAGCATAACTACTTAATGTGCAGAATTCTCTTCACTGTAATAATTACTGCGCTAATGAATTTATTGTTACTACTTCCCCCATTTTCTATTTCTGGTCAAATTATTGTCTGCTTGTTATTGTCTACTGGGACCTCCGGAGGGACACTGTGATCTGGCGGTCTAACCACAGGAACAGAATCCAGGAACTGCTGAGTTTTATTCCAGCTCTACCAATGTGCAGTGATTAATCGGTGAGAAATGCCACTGACGCCATTACCAGTGCTCAACAGAGCAGCTCAGTGTACCTTTAAATAGGTTCTGAGCCTTCACTCAGGGACAGCACTCCTGCTGACACCTATGTGGGATCCAACAACCCCTCCAGCAAGTTTCCCAGCTAGTTATCAGCCAAGTGACAGGAGAGTATAATGTGCTTCTACTCCTGCTGAACTCCTGCGGCAACATTTGGATACTTCTTCTGGTAGACATCAATATGCAAAACTGTAATGTAACTTCTCAGCTAACGCAACTAATTTTTGCTATTTTTGGCATGATTGTCTTGGACTGAAGAACATTCTGTGGCTTTTTTTTAATTGCCTTTTGTTTTTCTAACATAATGGGAGACCAAGATGCTTTCCAGTTCTTTCTGAATTAATTTATGTCTTAAATTATCATAAATTATCTGTTGAATTGTCTTCAGCACCTGCAAAGCATTTGGCTTTCCCCTTCAATCTCATAGCTTCACTACCACCCAAAAACTTAGTTCTGCACACAGATCTTGCCATGATCAGCAGCTCCATAGCTGCACTCCTGGCAACCTCCTATTCGACTGTTTATACTGACACTTCAGTGAAAATGCAAATCAGAAGTGAATGTAAATAGAGTATAAAAAGGAAACCATAGTGAAAATTTATTACAGTAAACAACACACACAGTGTAATTTGAGGAAGCACCAAGTTACCGGTCCCACCCATAAAAACAGGCATAGGCTTTCTAGTGATCGCACCATGTGATCCGAGTCTTTCTCCTTTTCTCTGCATGTGGGATTACTATAATTCTTCTCCAGTAAGCTTCTTGTACATAAGAATTCATTTGCTCTAGCACATTTTACAGTTGTTCATAGGGAAGTTTAATACACTTACGCACTACTTGTAAATATATCATGTGCATGAGATTTTGCACTATGACTACACAGACATCTAAGGGGTGTCACACACATTTACCATGGAAATTCCCTCATCTTTTGACAATCACAAACTTTCTTTAATCTCAACAAAACCAAAATTTCAGAAAAAATGTGAGGCTTGGAATGCTTCAAGAGCGTTCATACAGATTTGTACTCTGTCCCCACAGCTCTTCAATGATTTCCATATAATTTAAGTCTGTTTCAAGTGTTATTTTACAAGAATTCTCACTTCTGTATGCAGGCTATACATTTTATCATCAATGAATCTAACAAAAAAAAAAAAAAAGAAAATAATCACCTCTTTAAAATCCTTGATATTTTGACAACATAAATAATTTGCTCTGGCACCGTGTTAGTCCTGTGCATACACATGCACACATGCCAGAAAGAAATTGAGGATGCAAAGAATTATCTTCTAACACCTTTCACTAAACATGGCTAAGAATAATAAACTTCTAAATAATGAACATGCATGACATTGAAGGATTCATTTCGACTGATCAGCAGGTAAGAAATGCTACGTTGAACAGCAGTTCCCTGTGCTGCAAACCTGGCCAACCATGGCAAATCCAGGCCTAGCCATGGTGAATTCCCCTGTACTCTGCATTGGTGAGGCCACACTTTGAGTACTGTGTTCAGTTTTGGGTCCTCCACTTCAAGAAATACACTGAGGTGCTGAAGGGTGTCCAGAGAAAGGCAGCAAGGCTCTAAAAAACATGTCCTATGAGAAACAGTTGAGGGATCTGGGTTTGTTTAGCCTGGAGGAGACTCAGTGGGGAACCTCATCACTCTCTACATGCACCTGACAGGAGGTTGTAGTGAGGTGGGGGTTAGTCTCTTCTGCCATGCCTGCAGTGTGAGGACAAAAGGAAATGGCCTTAAGCTGAGATACAGGAGATTCAGATTAGATACTAGGGAAAAAAAAAAAAAAAAAAAATCACTGTTAGGGTGGTCAGGCATTGGAATAGGTTGCCCAGAGAGGTGGAGGACTCACTGTCCCTGGAGGTGTTCAAGAGGTGTCTGGATCTGGCACTGGGTGATGTGCTTTATTGATTTTAGTGGTTACAGCGGTAGTGCAGCATGGTCAGTTGGACTGAATGTTCTTGAAAGTCTCTTCCAACCTTGATGATTCTATGATTCAAGTTCATGGCTACCAACTGAACACTGCAGCCTTTCACAGCCCGCTTCTTCAGTACATCACAGCTTGGATGCCAGGGCTTAAGAGGTCTCCTTCTTTAATCAGCTGACATGTAAAGGCATCTTCTTAATCATCATGTTCAAAATTAGCTTCAAAAATTATTAATATGTTGTACTGAGCTACGTACTACTCAGTTACTTCTGAACTTGACAATACTCATATTTTTTCATACCTAAAGATACACCTCTGGACCAGTGTATTCACTTCAGCAGTTAATAAATAAAAGTCTTCAAGAGAGTATCTCAAATGCCTCAACAGGTCAGATTTGCTATTTGTATTTAAAAAAAAAAAAAAAAAAAAGAAAAGCACCCCTCTAGCAGATTATCTTTTTTTAAGCTATCCATCATATGCAGAAATAACTACATCTTGAGGACAGGTAACTTCTGAAGTGGGTTTGACATCTATCTCTTTTCAGATTAAACTGTAGAAGAGCATATGTACGTGAACATGGGAGTGCATGTATCACAGCGACTTAATTTAATTACACAACATTAATACAATTGCATAAACACTCATAAAACAACAAATTCCAATCTGAGTGCAGAGGTGACTTGCCATCCAAAAAACAATTTTTCTTTCTAATCCCAGTGAGAACACTTGGGAAATAATCTTAGCTGTCATGCCTGTCATTCTCTCTGTAACCTGGTATGTCTAAAATCTCAGGTAGCAGAAACTCAAATCCATAAAAACTTCATAGTAATTACCTCTCCATTTTTTCATGGGAATTAATGAAATGGATTTTCAAGTGTAGCCTACATCTAAATAGGATCAGATAAAATAAATCAACATATGGCAACATGTGAATCACATAATCTTTTAACACTTCTGTTTAAATAACTTGCCAGCACAAACTAAATAAAACATTACAATTACCCCTAAATTTACAGATATTTCTCTATTGACTTCCACGTACTTTATACTTCTTTGAACCAATAAACAGTTTTAAACATACACAGATTCAACCAAGAAATAAGTTAAATGCTTCCTAAAGAAGTAAAGAAAACAAAGTAGAACAACAACAACAACAAAAAATCACTACTCTGATTTCACACAGGATTAATGCAATTACTGTAGCTAAAAATCCAGACTGAAAACACTTCTGGAATGATAAACAAAAACAACCTTTATAGAATAACTAGGTATGTTTAGGATAATTTATGGTATTTTCAGTGTGTGCTTTCAGCCATAATGTTTATTAGCACATCAAGAGTACTAAAAATGCCATCTGAAGCCTACCCTGCAGACTACTGGCAATATTTTGCAGTTCCCTTCATTGTTCAAGGCAGGGAGCAGATGAGAGTACTGAAGGACAGCACAGTCTGCCCCAGGGGGCAGCTACCTCTTTTCCACTGAAAGGGGCAACCTGGCCAGCCCCAGACTAAGAGCAGGGGAAAGGTGAGGGACCACACCTCGACACTCGTATCAGAAATTAGAGATTCTTTGGAGAAGAGGCTTGAAGGACTGTTGAAAAGATAAAACACACGAAAACTAGGGACACACATTAGTCATTGAACTCTCAGCCTGAGATGTGGAAGGTGATAAATAAATATGCAGATATTTTAAATACAGATCATGAATGGTGTACACACACAGCTGATATATGTTTGCATAGCAGCACTGGACATTGGTATCTGTTTTATATTGCTCAAATCTATTGAAAGTGCAATATACTCCACTAATCCTAGTGAAATTAAAAACCCTGAATTAGTTCTGATAAACAAAGGGAAGCTCATCAGTTCATTCTATACATAAACATATTTAAACACACCTGATTATTTTCTTTATGAAACTAGTATACTCAAAACAAACTCACGAAATATAAATTCCATCCTGGATAGAGTCTGGTGCAATGCTTAACTATAAATGTACATTTGCTACACACATTCCAAACAGCAAATCTTTTGCGGAAGGCATGGCTACACAGGAAATCCATTGCATTTCTCCAGTTATTTAAAGTTTTGGTCCTGCAACAAAGATATGAAAATTACACACGTGCTTTACTGGCTGGACTTACTCTTATGAGTAGAGATTAACAGAGAGTGAAACCTGCAAGGTCTATTTGTACACAGCTTTCCACCTACACTGCTGCTCCTAAAGAAAAGTTACATAGGGGCAGTATTTAACTGCTTAACTCTGGTAGTTCTGTGTAAATTGTGCTGCGATGACAGACAAGGATACCTGAACAAGACCGTAGAGTGTCAAAAAACAACCTGCGAGGAAGTGTGGTTTGTTTTTCGTACGAATGAGCAGAAAATGGAAAGAATGGGAAGACCCTCTATCCTTTACTTTTTTCTTCCCCGCAACATAACGCGCGTGCCCCCATCCAGCTCCTCGTCCAAGCACCGACCCCCGGCCCTTCCCGGCGGGCGGCCACTGCCGAGCCCGGCCCGCCCCCGGAGTGGCCCAGAACGCCCGCGGTCCCCGCGCACACCTGCCGCGACTCTGCCCCGGCCCCTCACCTCTGTCCTCCTCCTCCAGGGAGTTCATGCAGGGAAAGTAGACCGCCAGCGCCTCGAAGGAGGCAGAGAGGCTGCTCCGGCTCTGCGAGCGCTGCATGGCGCGCCCGCCGGCCGCCGTCTGCCGGCCCATCTTGGCCGAGCGGCACCCGCCTTTGGCGCGGTACAAGAAGCGCGGCGTCTTGGCGGCGGCGGCGCGGAGCAGCGGCAGCGGGCGCGGGGCCGAGCCTAGCCCGGCCCTCCGCGGGGGCTGAGGGCGGCGGGGAG